>JABFFC010000057.1:0-87374 GCA_013623535.1 Fusarium penzigii
GAATGGGAAGAATATCTGCCCTTGTTATTACCAAGGGTCTACCCAAAGCTTTACCAAGGGTTACTGAAGAAGTTGGTTCCGGGTACAACGTTAGCTTGGCCTGGAGGGTTACATTTTCCAGAACTAAGTTCAACAGGGGTTCACTCCCTCCGGAGAAGAAATGCCGCGCCCGGCACCTGATCCAACAATCCTGTTGGTTGTGCAGCGTTGGTTGTGCAGTGTTGGTTGTTTGTTGGCTGGCCTGGCTGTTGGCTGTGTGTGTTGTCGCGTTCGTTTGCTTGTTTTCTCCCATCCCCATTTTCTGGTCCCGCATGGTCGGCTGACAGGGTAGGGGATGGCGACGACAAACCGACAGGGGGGTAAAATGATGTGGTCGATGGCAGACAGAAGCAGACACATGATAACAATGCAGCAACGGATTGGAGAACATCAGTCATTCCCGTATCAGTTCCCCGTAAAAAAAGCTCCTCGAAGGAACCCCTGTGGACCATCTAACGATTCTTGTTTCATTGCGGATACAAGACGTTGAGACTAAAGCCCTCTGTCACTATGTAGGGACCAATCCTTTGCCCACTTGGCTCTCGGACCTGGCGCTGTCTCGAGCTTAGCCTCCGGTGTCAACGCCCACTACCCGTCTCGGGGGCTACCTTAGCGGTATCCTTCTCAAGCTACGCAAGCAAGGCAAGACAAGGCAAGGCAAGGCAAGGCAAGCAAGTCAGGAGAAAACAAGTGGCTTACCGTCCAACCATTTCTCTAGTTTCTCTTTCCCCATTGTACAATACCGTTGCAACTGACACCTAAACCCTTGTCTGCGGCAGTGGCACCTGTGGTCCGAACCGTCCTCGCGTGGTGTACAACAGAGCCACGATGGATGATATACCATGAACATTTTGCGGAACCTACAGAATGGGCCATCCAAGTCCATGCGAAAAGCTCCCACTTTCGGGATCAGGGAAACGATGTCACCCTCGTACTGTACAGTACTGGATAAGTGAGGGAATTTCGTCGGCGTTTACAGGGGCATGAATCAGACAATTCTTCTTTTCCTTTGCCAGCCGACTATGATACAGTGCTGTACCGTATCAGAGGCCCCTTGCTGCAGAGGGATTCCACCACCCGATGTCACGCACTAGATCCATAACCAGAAGGTCTGCACCGAGGGCAATTGGCTGTATCATGGTACTCTCGCTAACCGCGCCACCGTTCGAGCCGATATCTGAGGATCCCTCTTCTGTTCCCCGTTGACGTGCTACCTGGTAAAGTGGTATTTTATCAATGCGACATTCCCTCGCTTCTTTTATTTGATACCCGTAAAATCTCCTCCCCCAAAACTTCCTTGTCAAGTTTTCGTAACTAGACGAAAATCCTTTGAGAAAAGAGAAACCAACCGTCCAAGCTTCTTGTCCCTTTCTCACACTAAATTACCGACACGATGATGGCTGAAGCGAGCCCGAAGCCACCTTCTTTCGAGAGAGAAGGTGGCCCCCTATCCAAGCCGACGACCCTCTCGAAGCCGTCTCCCGTCGCGGATCCCACTGGTCAGCTCAACCTTGCAAAACGGCTACGACCTCTTTACGTCAAGTTTTTCGAGGATCTCAATCTGAAGCCTGCCTTTGAGCGGTTCGAGAGTGACAAGCTCATGAAGGCGGTGTTGAAATATGCCGAGAGCACCGGGGTGCCTCATCCCGTTAACTCACACTCGTACCAGAGTCTCATGGTTGGCTACTCGTACGCTGATGTATGCTCAGCCCAGACTGTCGCTTGTGATAAGTTACAAAAAGCTCACACACGTTGTAGAACTGCCTCCCGTATCATGATCTAGAAGTCAAAGTATTTGTCGCCATATACACCTGGCTGGCAACGCTTTGCGACGATGCCGAGAGACTGGGAATAGTTTCTGAAGTTGAGACCTTCCAGCAGCGGTACCTGATGGGAGAGGAACAGCCTACGGTATGTCCACAGTAAACGACTTTTTCGTAAACTGTCTGATCTTCTCCATGCCTCAAACCCCTTGTTTAGTTGTCAGCGTATATGATCTGCATACAAGGTTGTCTAAGACATACATGCCATGCCGCTGTATATTGCACCAGGACGGATAGTTCCGCCTCTAATTCGAAACCAAAGAAGACCCTTACACTTTTCATGAGACTAACTGTTTTCTTCTCTAGACCCTCTTGCGAGCCTTTGCTGCCCAACTCCGGCTGTCCTACAAGCTCTACCACCCAATCGTTGCCAATCTCATAGTGAACTCGTCATTTCACCTGCTTACCTCCACAGCGCTTGTCGCCCGGGAAGGTATCAAGCAAAAGAGGTTTAGCCCTTCCAAGGGTGGTAACGCCTTTGCTTGGTATATCCGAGAACGTGATGGTGTTGGTGAGGGTTACGCTTGGTTCACCTTTTCCAAGAGACAGTTCCCCAACCTGGACATTCCTATTGAGGCCATCGAGGATATGACTCGATTCATTGCCTTTGCCAACGATGTTCTATCGTAAGTCGGCCGGCTTTCTTGCCATTCGTTCTTTTTACTGATTTCGTTTTTCTTTCTAGATTTTACAAAGAGACATTGAGTGGAGAGACTAGCAACTTCATCAACATCACAGCTGCATATGATGGAACCGACTCAATCACGACCCTCAACAAGACTGCACAAGAGGCAATTGACTGTGCTCGTCGTATTGAGAGTGTTCTTGCAGGCAAGGGAGAGTACGAGAGAGCATGGAGACTTCATGCAGCTGGATACATTCAGATGCACATTATGAGAGGACGCTATAGACTTTGGGAATTGGGTGTTGGAGACAAGCCAGACAAGAAAGAGGTTATTCGATAGAGGGATAGATAGATAGATAGATTGATTGATAGATTAGGGCACAGGATTCATGACATTACCGCAGTAAACGAAGGCGGTCAAGTAACGGCAGAAATAGATAAATGAGTAAACATTAGACTCTCCTATCTCTCACCCCCCCTGTCTCCCGTGTTCGTTACAGGGTTGCTTGACTCATGACTCGGCGTCAGCCTCTACCGAGATTAAACCGCTCAACTGGTATAGATCGGCGATGGGTTTAGGATGATCTTACGACAAACCCATGCGATGGGAGAATTACCGAAATAACTGCCCAGTTTCAAAGAACAGACAACAAAGAAGCTAGGAGCTTGATGTAGTAGCCGTTGAATCCTGCCTCCACCAAGTAAGTAACAAGCTACGGTAGTACAGTTACTATGCACGAAAAGGTTGCCTGATTTGAGAATTGTCAAACTCAATCTGTATAAGGGCCTATTTTCCGACCGAATGTCGCATTAGCTAGAGTGACCAACGGTTCTGTCAGGTACTAGTTATTCTCGTATTCTATTGGAGATAGTCTAAACCGAAGCATTAACATCCTTCTAATGCATATTTTTATATCGGGTGCATGGCTCAGAATAGATGGCGTCGAAGGAAATCAACCTGTGCTGCCGAGTTTTGCTCGAAAATCTCCCCAAAATAGGGGTCGAAGTGTCCACCCTTGATGATCTTCAACTCCTTGGGCTCTCGTGCAAGGTGGAACGTTTCAATGGCGATATCACCGGGAGTCACAACGTCGTTGTCTGCAACAACCAAGAGCAGTGGAGTTGGAGAGATGCGTCCTACAAAGGCCTTGGGCTCATATGCTCTGAAGGCCTCGAGACTGCTGAGTGTTAGATTTGCGTGTCCAGCTTGAGCATTACGAAACACTGTGACTGTACCTTCTGAGTGTGACGCTGTTGACGAAGCCCTGCCCTTCAAATGGAGTGTAACCCTCGTAACAGTCCTTGGTGGGTAGAACGGAAAGTGCATTCACGTCCTCGTGCACAACGGGGATACGGCGTGGCTCCTTGCCCTTTGCTCGATCATGGCGGTCTATGATTCCATCGTGTCAGCATCTAGATCAACGCAATAATACTTCATCTCCGAATATAGCAAATGGCGAAAAAGGAGGCATGGATTTGGAACTTACCCTGTTCGAATGCCTTGTTCAACTCTTCGATGAATGCTGGCTTGTGAAGACGGTGGAAATTTTCCCATCCACTTGTCAGTGGCCTATCGAGTCGTCAGTGAAGAGAGTAGAGAAATTTGAGAGGAAAAACATACACCTGGCTGATAACAGCCTTGACTCGACGGTCAACGGCTCCAACAGTCAGGACATGAGCACCGCTGTAGGAGCTACCCCAGATGGCAATCTTGCTAGCATCAATCTCTGGCTGAGACTGCGCAAAAGTGATGGCATCCGAGTAATCGCTGATCTGTTGCTGAGGGATAATCTCACTTCGGTGTTCCCCGTCCTTGACGTCGCTGTCTCCAAGACCACGGTGGTCGTAGACAAGACAGGCAATCTGGAGCTTGCCGGTAAAGTACTCGGCAGTGTTGCCCAGACCCATCGTCTTGACGGCCGCGAAGCCGGCGCTTATGACGACACAGGGTAGCTTGCCCTTGAAGGAGTCGGGGGTGATGAGCCAGCCACGGAGAGTGACATTGTCAGAGGTCTTGAACTCGATGTTCTTGGTGATAGCCATGATTAAGGATGATTGGAGGGTTAAGTGAGTTGGTGATTTTCGAAGGTTTACTGTTGATTTCTGAGAGGACAGATGATACAGATTCAAATTCAACAGTACAGTATATATATTCACTTGGGCCGGTATCAAAATTGACGATATCCCCAACATGCACTTCCTCGGTTAATCTGGCCTCCTCGAGCGCTAGAGTAATCGTGATTGAAACTCAGCTTCTGGCAAACATCTCGCGTCGCGAGCTTCGTGAATAGTTTCAAAACCCGAGGTCAAAGTTGGCGGGGTAAAAGTCTCATGTTCACAAATCATTTATTGACGATGTCACCCACTGTGATGTCTTTGAATTTTCGCAAAGAAAATAAATTTCCGGATATTAATAATCGCGTTGGTTCCAGTGTTGAATGATTAGTGAACAATTAGATCGCACTCACCTCGCATTTGATAAGCGGACTATAGACAAACTTCCGAAATCCCATGTGTTGAGAATATGATCATATAACATGCTATAGTTCGTTCTCATTTTTAATATTGCATCAAGCATACAAGCACCACTCTATCCTTCAAGCATCGCCATCTTTACTCATACAATCATGTCCAAGTTTCTCCAAGTCGACGTCTATGTTGCGCCAATCATCCAGGCCCAGACTGGCATGCCTGAGCCTGAGAAGCAACTATGGTCACCCATCTGCTGCACTCTCATCCAGGGCCCAACATCTGCAGTCCTTGTGGACACTCCCACCACTATCGAGTTGACCAAACCCCTCATTGACTGGATCAAGAAGACGGCTGCTGGAAAGACACTCCGCTACATTTACACGACTCATGCTCACGGTGATCATTTCTTCGGCAACCCCCTGATCCTCGCCGAGTTCCCCGGTGCCAAATCTGTGGCTACTGCTTTTGTCGTGGAGGGTATGAAGCAGTTCGTGGCTGAGAATCTTCCTCTCTGGAATGGAATGTTTCCCAACGGCCAGATCCCTGATGGACAGGTCATCCCTGAGCCCCTCCCCGAGAACGGCGAGTTCCAAATTGACGGACACAGTCTTTACGGCATCAATGTCGCCTTTTCTGACACTGCCGCGTCTTCCTTCCTCCACGTTCCTAGCCTCAAGTTGGTCGTCTCCGGAGATATCGTCTACGGAGAATGTTTCCAGATGCTGGGTGAAGCCAACACTGCCGAGAGACGCAAGAACTGGCTTGATGCTCTGGATCAGATCGAAGCTCTGAACCCCAGTATTATCGTGCCCGGTCACAAGAGGGCCAGCCAGGAGGATGGGCCATATATGATTGACCAGACGAGGGAGTACATTCTGTTCTTCCAAGAGCAGCTGGAGAAGCTCAGGGACGTTAATCAGCTTTATGCGGCCATGAAGAAGCAGTATCCTAACCGGTGGAACGATTTCATTTTGGCTTATAGCTGTCAGAGTTCTGTTGCGGCCCTGGAAGCTGAGTCCAAGGTGTAAGTCAAGGACGACGATGAGGACGAGGTATTTGGTTAGCGATGCGGTATGGTGAGAACTGGCGATGGTTTCGGGTGTATTTAGAGGACTAGAAGTCGCTTAACAATAGAGAATCGATTCTTGTCTGCAAGTAACCTCCTTCTTACATCTTAAAGTGGCTATCATTTGTACTAGAAGTGATTGCTGGTGTCATCAATGCTCTTGATGCTAATAACCTAGACTTTGTAACCTCTCACTCTCCTACTGTCTTTCTGAAAAACACAACTATTGAAATGAATTGCCTACTCATGTTGCAGCGACACAGCCCAAGTTTCTGCTATGTACCAAAACTCCTCCACATTGTGTAACGATATAGTAGATAGCCGGAACTTTGAAAGGTCATGGATTTTTTCTGATTCTCCCATGAACATGGTATTCTCATCGGCGATCGAGATTCCAGTCAACACCAGGTTCCGGCATATCTGGCCTCATACAAGCCTTAGAAACTTGACCCACGGGTTGCGGATCACTAGCGAATTCCCTGGACAAGAGGTCAAGATGTTTATTAATCTCGGGTTAACTATAACCAAAAGGTTCCTTTCCCCCGGTACTGCTCCTACCTCTGTGCGGGCAGATGGAAGTCAAGTTGGCCATAGATCTGATCTGATCTTTAGATTCATGTATAGCGATTAGTCTACGCATCACCAAAGCAGCTTCATCTACGTCAGTCGTCTGCGGGGGTTATTTTTGTATTACTATGCTTTCTGAAAGTCCAGCTGATTCGCATCCGGCAGTACTTGGCTACAAGACTAAGGATGAAGCACGGGGCGGGACATGATCGTCTTCTCCGCAACTCTATTGGGATCCATGTACTACTATCTAGTCAACTCCGCCGGGACTATTACCACATCTCTCCGAAGTAGCCAATAATCGTCTCCCATACTTACTCAGAGACCGACAAGCACCAATACGTCAACTGCTTTCCTAGGGGATGATTAAGCGGAAGTTGTCAGACAATGGAAGAGAACCGATGGCCCGTGAGACTGTCATGAGACTATGCGATGACAATAGAGTCTCAAAATGTTCAAGTATAAGATGCTGTTAAATGGCACTAAGTGGAATAAATCACATCATTAACAAATATCATCTCAAGATCATCATAACAGCCATACTCAACATGCCCCTCTGGCTCATCTTCCACCCCGTCGGCACCTTTGAGGACCAAGCTTCCAAAGAAGCTCTGGCCAAAGACATAACCAAGATCTACACCGGCCTCGGTCTCCCTGCCTTCTACGTCATTACCAACTTTGTCAAGCTCCCAGTCGGAGATATACTAGTCGGCGGAAAGCCCAAATACGACAAGCCATTTATTCGAATCACCATCGACCATATCGCCGTCCATGTTGAGAAGAGCGAAGAGGTCTATGACCAGGTCACTGCCCTTGTTGATGGAGCTCTGAAGCCTCATGTTGCTGACAAGGGATACGACTGGGAGTTTCATATTGATGAGACGGAGAGAAGGCTCTGGAAGGTGAATGGGTTTATTCCACCACGGTATCAAAGTGAGGGGGAGAAGCTTTGGGCTAAAGAGAATCGCCCTGTTGCTTATACTGATGATGAAGAGGCGAAGGCGTGAGGCACAACCCTTGACATGCTCAGATGACCCGAGGAGGCTGGCAAGCAACATGTATATAGCCTTTAACTGCAGTTACGGATTCCAACAACTTACCACCACGGTACTGCCTTGGAAGATTGCACAAGCTACTACCATCGTCTGAATACACTATAGAGCTCAGATTTGATACCGTCAAATTTGGATATTGCACCTCTATCCTTTCCTATATAACGAGTCTCCCAGTTGGACACGAATATATTGGCGTTGAACGGGGGTCAAGAGTTCTGTACTTATAGCTCTTTATATACTCTGTAGAGGCTACGATTTCCGGAGTACTAGTATTATCAATCAGTGCGACCATAACAGTGCTAATAATGCTGATTATCCACCCTCCTGTCTGTCATATTTTGATGATAACTGCACCTTGTCAGCGATATGGTCATTTGGGATTGTGACCAAGGTTCCCATATCTCCGTTGCCAGACTCTCATTCCATCCAATGTAAAGATTCTCGTTTTCCTTCTTCTTCTTCTTTTTTTTATTTTTATTTTTATTTGTTTACTTTTGTTTTGCGAAGATATCAGGGCTCCCTGCTTCCCTTGGTGAGTAAGACTTGAGAAGGCCATCGTATATCTTCAGTAATATTGTCCCCCGTCTCATAACTCTTGCACATTTCAATGGCTATGCCCTCAGATGTGAACCAAGGTCTAGGCTCCTTGACACTTTAGACAAGGTATGAGCTTGTTTGGATATCGTGCGTAGATTTAGTGATAATGATAAGTAAGGCGGGATGACCAGTTGTCGGGAAGACTGTGAAGCATGTGTAAGAGTCTACATGGTGACAATAGCGAGCTAGTGACGGTCGGCTCATGATTGTACGACTACTAACGTCGGACGATGCCGTGGCCAACCTGGTATAGAGCTGGGTAGCCATGATTTTTATAATAGATACTCTAGCTTACTTTGATTATAACATGACGGACAACGTATGCAGATGAATGGTTACTCTAGCTGCTGCTTGATTATTGGAGTTAGTACCACATCTACATACTTGTCACTCATACACTGAATACACATAACTGTACCTGCATGATCCTTTCCATCCCCATGAGGAACAGCTTAGTGGTTAATCCTTGCAAACGACAGACGTATTTGAGAGCTCCGAGAATCCACTGAATAAGAAAAGCTTTCACAGATCAGTAACTTTCTACTGCAAAGATCCTGGAGCGATTAAACCAAGATCAGCTCACACCACACCCAACACAACTACGACCATTGCAGATATAAACATACGGACCAATTCCGCTCTCCACCAATCTAAACCCAGACGAAAAACACTAGCCAGGGGTAGCCACCCTTTAGTGTGACATCTGATCATCCGATGAGATGACTTGCTCATACACTATTCGTCCCTGCCGGAATCTCATGGCGAGACATTGTCTAGTCCGGCATGGAAAAGGAAAACAAAGAATATGCCAAGAACTGCCAGCTCCCTCATGTTCATGTTCTAGTCAGAAACTCCCCCACTTTTGGAAAGAGAATTCGTTGAAAAGCATTTACCTCACACCACTGGGTCGCTTCCCCTGTTGTAATGGCATAGGTTGATTGGGTACTGATTAGATGTTCGTAGCAGACTAAGTGAGAAGAGTTTTTTTTAGTCAAGTGGAAGTTGCCCATCTTTGCATTGTGACAACTGTTGTCAAGACTTATTAATTGGCGGCACCCTCCGGGGTCAGTTACTCGTTTTTCACCTAGTCCCTTTTGTCTTGATCGCTACCACATGACAATCGGCTATGAAGGAACAGCAAGGCGAAGATGGACCTGTGCGGGCTGGTGTACCCAGCACTGTTGCCGTGTCTGATGATCAAACAAGACGCTTTCAGAATGCACCAGGTGTTGCTCGAATGGAAGCTGTCACTGCACACATAACAACCACAAAAAGGTGGATCATCTTCTCAAGCATCTTTCTGTTCAGTTATGTTCTCGGCTTAACTTTCTCGTTCGTTCTTCTTACGTCCCGTATGCCACCTCTTCGTTCCAGAATCATTCTCTGTTATCAACAATCAACGTCATTCGAGGCGTGGTCGCTGCCGCTATTCAACCTTCCACAGCTATGTTGACGGATGTCTTTGGTCGTATTCAGGTTTCCACGGTTGCTGTACTGCTGAGTACTGTTGACACTATCATCTAGACCTACTCCACCAACGTTCAAAGCTTCGCAGGCGGTGCTGTTCTCTATCAGCTCGGATATACTCTTTCATAGCTGACAACGGAGATTCTGATCGCCGACATCACTTCTCTCAAGAACCGTCTCTTCTTTGCCTTTGTGCCCAACTGGCCATTCTTCCTCAACACGTGGATCAGCGGAAACGTCGCGTCGGCTGTGCTTTCACATACTAGTTGGAAATGGGGCAACGGCATGTTTGCAATCATGATCCCGGTTTCTGCTCTCCCTCTGATTCTTACCATCATATTTCTCGGACGTCAGGCCAGGAAGAGAAACAATGAACTGGAGTTTGGGTCGTCGCCTTGGAGACTGGATTCGCTCCAAATGCTGTTCTGAGAGTTGGACGTTATTGGCATCTTGATCTTGACTGCTGCCATGGCAATGACTCTGATCCCCCTCACCCTCGCAGGTGGCCTGAGCACGAAATGTACAGACGCAGGAATCATCGCTCCTGTGGTGATTGGCTTCCTGCTGGTCCCTGTGTTCATCTACTGGGAAAGTCAGACATCTCACCCGACTCTGCCGCTTCGCCTTCTCAAAGACAGGACAGTTTGAGCATGTCTGGGTATTAGCCGCGCATTCCCATTCGCCTTTATGGTTTATGGAAACTATCTATACACACTGCTCTTTGTCTCGTACAGCTTCAGTGTTGAGGGTGCCGTTCGTGTAGCATCGCTTTACAGTTTCTGCGCCGTTGTTGTGGGCTCTATTCTCGAAGTTCTAGTCATCAAGTTTCGCCGACTGAAACAAATCATCCTCGCTGGTATCTTGCTCTTGTTTGTTGGAGGGGTCCTGATCTACCACTACCGCGGAGGCTCGGGCTCAAAGTCTGGCATTATCGGTGGAGAGATTGTCATTGGCACTGCTGCTGGTTTCTTCTCTTGGCCAACCTTGATTATGATTCAGACAACGGCAAGACATCAGTACATCGGAGTATTGATCTCTCTTGTCTTAACAGTCAATTCCATAGGTCAGGCTTTCGGCAACTGTGTTTCTGGCGCGATCTGGTCACAAACACTCTTCAACGAGCTTGACAAGAACCTCGCTCCGTTCAACAACGCAACGCTGGCGGCATCAGTCTATGCTGCGCCTTTGCTTGTTGTACCGGAGTACGCCACGGGCACGCCAGAGCGAGAGGCAATGGTGATCAGTTATCGGTATATTCAGCGAATTCTCACCATCACGGCCATCTGTATCGTGGCCGTCATGTTTGCCTTTGCATTATTCTTGCGAAACCCTGTGCTCTCAGATAAGCAGACTCAGCCAACAGCAGAGGGTGCTGATGCGGCAGCTGTGGATAGAAAGCTTCAGGATTGTCAAGATGATGCCTGATTGAACTTCTTATTATTTTGGTTACTAAATTTTATCTTTGATTGATAAACATTTTGGATGCTGTGCCCTTTTCTATGATCATAACTATTTCACAACGTCTTCAACGTGTTCGAGTGATCAGATGCTCTTCGATTGGACTTTGCTTAGACATTCAGAATAGCTGAAATGATGCCACTGGTGCCATCCATGCGCTCTACTTTCGTTCTGCCATGCTCGTTTTGGAAGCACGCAGTTCGTATCCGTGAATACTTCCAACAGCACAGTAGAGATTCGTAATATTTGTGGGAGCTCAGATCTATTGCTACCAAATATTTGCCTAAAAGCCTCATTGATGACATGGTGCCGACTCTGAGAACAAGTACTAAGCCTCTGTCATGAGCGAATACACAAGCTTTTCGCCGCTGATAGGTCGTAACCAATCTGGAGTGTCTCTCTTTTCAGCTTTCCGATCCGAGACCTTGTCACCACCCAGGAGTCGAAAACCATCAGGTGCTATACGTTCGAGGCCTCCGGGCATCAGTCGCAGCGGGTTTGGCTGTAGTGTGACGTTCTCTTTAGAGCTTAGATACGCAAAAAATGACACGGCAAAGGCGCGTGCAAGAGGATTTGCTGGTATCGTCGTGCCTTTTTAATATTAGACAAGTGATGTTCGCCTACATTGGAGAAAGACTCAGGTACTCACTGTTATACTCAACTTCAACGCCCAGCCCTTCCCAGACAGCACCATACATTGGCTGAACCCTCAGATTTTGTATGTCAAATCCACCTCCAGCAGCACTTCTAAAAACACCGAATCGATGACTGCCTCTGACATCATCTGCGAAGGTAGAATGCACTTGTGCTACAGTATTGCCTTCTGAGATACAGCCTAACGCGTATTGGACACCTCTTCCATCAGACGTGGCAGCCCTCACTTGGTCCGGCCAAGAAGGGTCCTGGTAGGCAACAAGAGCGTCATAGCAGTATGGCTTTTGTTGAAGAAATTCATGTTTTGACGCGCTAGCTGCCCCAATCAGTCGTACACGACGGCCAGAAGCTGCTGACGACAAGCGTACGAGCTGGGCTGCGTAGAGACCTAGTGAAGTTGCCGCGCCATATATGAATATGTTGATGACATCGGCCTCGCCCTCAGAAGGATGGCTTGTGAAGGATTCTGGCTGTTGAAATGGGCAAGGGAGATCCAAGCGTGTGAAAAGACCTTGGGCAGCAGTCAGTCCGCACATGCTTATCGCTGATGCAGCTTCGAGGGAGAGAGTATCGGGGACAGTCCAAAGGAGATCATATGGGACGACGACAAATTCAGCAAAAGCGCCTGGGCGGTCATTGGCTGATGCAGCTAAATGTAGCGACAGGGCTGTGTCAGTTCCGCAGACCATTTGCAATAAAGCCACGCACAAGTCCAATTCGCTCACCTCCTTGCATAAACCCCGACACTCTTCCGCCAGGCTTTGTTCGCTCATCTTCGCTATGTGCCAAATCAAGGGCAGCACTCACAACGACACCAGCAAAGTCAGTTCCCACGATACGTTGCTGCTGCCTAGCGATAGGATGATCACAGTAGAGAGAATCAACAGGATTTAATGCGACTGCGTGTACGCGGACCAGAACTTCTCCTGGACCTGGTACAGGTGTTGGCAGGTCCTTGACCGAGACAGTTTTTGTGGAGGTTGTAAGGACAAGGGCTTTCATCGTGTAAGAATTGTTGGTTGGTGAAGCTGCTAACTACGGTTGCTTTTGTTGAGGGGTCTCAGATATTGGTTAAGCTATGAGGGGGTTTGGTGTTATTTGTAGATAGTCAGGCGAATGACAAATACTGGAGTAGAACAAATTGGTTTGTCAGATGCTACGGCTCATAGGTTGAAGAGAGGAGACATTGCCAACGCGACTTGACGAATCTGTAGGTGAGAAGATGCGCAATCTTTGTGGATAATAGATAGCAACTCGGTATACAGATAAGAGGCTGCTGATTAATAGCAACTGGTCTGTTTTGTTAGTCAACCATCAATCATATGACGACACCCCGCAACAGCCACTTGTTTTTTATTTACTCTTTTCGGCCAAGGTTGATATGCTCAATGTGGACAACGATGATAAGATTGTAACTCTTATTGGATGATCGGTTCTTGTGCGGTGGGTATGTCATAATTCTGCATCATGATAGCAGTAATGGCTAGAAGCCCATCCATGGAAAGAAAGGAAGAATTGCTTCGTACCGTCGGAGTAAGGAAAATTGTGCATGATCCATGAGGTATCCTCAGGACACGAGTTAATTGTGAGGAAACTATATAAAGGCTGTTTGATCTTCTCATATCTATAGTGATCCATCATCAATCAACACCTTACTCCGCCTACTACAATCTCGCAACACTCTCCGTTCTCTTCAAAACAGAAATATGTCTCCTTCTGAAGTCAATACCAACGGTTGGACCGCTGTCCCTGTCAATGCTCAGAAAATCATTGAATCAGTGGAAACTCTTGGAGACCATCCTTCGTATTCTGTCAAAGACGCCGGGTTCCCATTTGAAGACGCACTCATCGCTGATGCTCATGCCTTTGTCAAGGCGCGCTTGAGTCATGAGGCATACAATCATTCTATGCGCGTGTTTCACTGGGGTAAGTCATGGCATCGTGGGAATGAAGCGAAGTAATGCTAATACCTGCGAAAGGAACCATCATTGCAAAGCGTTTGTTACCAGAACAGTTCAAGCATTTGTCGCCAACTACCTGGGCGCTAACATGTCTTTTGCACGACATCGGTACTGCTGAGGTGTACTTTACCTCGACTCGGATGTCTTTTGATATCTATGGTGGCATCAAGGCCATGGAAGTTCTTAAAGTCCTGGGCGGTACTGTCGACCAGGCTGAGGCTGTCGCTGAGGCCATTATTCGACATCAAGATATTGGGACTGATGGCACCATCACGTTTCTCGGCCAGCTTATCCAGTTAGCTACCCTGTATGACAATGCCGGAGCGTATGAAGGAATCGAAGACTTTGGTAGCTGGGTTGACGACACTACTCGAGATAACGTCAACAAGGAATTTCCGCGTCACGGATGGGGTCAGTTCTTTGCGTGTATCATTGGCAAAGAGATTACCAACAAGCCTTGGTGTCACAGTACGCATATTCCTCAGTTTGAGGAGAAGCTCAAGGCCAACACTTTGATGAAACGTTGGGAGTAGGGGTAGGGAAGCCACAGGATGACTCAATCATGAGATATGTTATCATGATAATGTCTAGATTCCTCATATGCGGGCTTACACATAAAAATCGAGTTTTAATATGGCATGTTGAAGGGTACAATGTTGGTGACAAAGGAGCATTCCGTAGATTTATAATCAAGCCAGCATCACGACTAAGCCGTATTCAGTAAATAAATGAATTTTTGTGGGCTTCATGCATCCCATCTTTTCCTATTGGACTGGACAAATCAGTCTCGTTTGCATCCAAGTGAATCTACCAATAAGCATCTGGGATGATTGAACACACCAACATGAGAAAGGCGACGGTTGGCGCCTCTCTCAGACACTGCAAATCTCACCAACGAGACCCCTCTTGAGATGAACCTCGCTTCATATCTGCGATTCGTAGAGTGTCCGCAATGAACCTGGATAAACACTAATTGAACTATCTTTTCACGCACAAATACAATGTCAAAATGCTGGACCTGTAGGCGACGACGCCTCAAGTGCGACGGGGGCGTCCCCCGCTGCCAGAAATGCTGGAGTCATGGCGTCGAGTGTCTTGGCTACAAAAGGCCTCTCACCTGGGTGGACGGTGTCGCTCGACGTGGACCGATGAAGAATCGAACGTTTGGTGGCTCGCAACATGCAACATCACAGATTTCCATCTGTCAGGTGGATAAACTGAAAGAAAAGCCCGGACGACAACAGAGTAAAGCTTCTGGGCCTGTAACGACCGGTTGTTCCGTACCGACAAGTCTAAACGATCCTTTATTCCAGAATTTGAGCGGCACTTCGAGGTTCTTCATTCACTATTGTGAGTCGATCATAACATCTACCAGATGATTGCCATGTTCACCAGCTTAGTTTCATCCGTCGTCTGTCCCACCCTGGTTCTTCAAGACCATCCAGATAATCAGTATCGGGCCATCATCCGCTGCATCAGCTCGCCGATAGTATCAAGTGCTATCGCGACAGTAGCAGCGTGCCACTATATTCAAAGCAGAACTGGCTGTCCTATGGTTTGGTTACTGACACCAAACACAACTCATGACCTTACATCCTCCCAGCACAAAGCCTACTCGGCCCGTAAAAACATGTTTCAGGGAAAATGGGTTACCTACTACCTGCTCCAGAAAGAACAATGCTTGAGATCAATGGCTATTGCGTTGGTCTCAGATCAGCACAAAGCAAATGAGGATATACTTCAAACAGCCGTTCTTTTGACGGTCCTGGACTTGCTTGAGAGTGGATCTGGCGCTTGGAATATCCATCTTGACGGCGTAAAGAAACTGATTGAATCTCAAAGTCTCAATGGCAACGGTAGCAGCAGTCCAATGACTCTAATTCGCGATATTGCAGTGTAAGTGCGTTGCAGATGATTCATCCCAGCTTGAAGCTAACCTCTCGCAGATTCCAGACTTTTGGTTCGTCTCTGGCGAAACCAGGAGTGTTGGCCAGTGAATCTACGCTTCCTCCGACATGGAACTTGGAGTCTTCGGCCGTTACACCTGTTGGATGCCCAGCCGAGATCTTGTCGGGTATTGAGATATTTGCGTCGCAGCGACGACTTGATTCCATGCTTGCAGCACCGATGAGAAATGCCAAGATGCTCCAAAAGACATTACATCGTGTTCACTTCTATGACATATCTGCCTGGGCTTTGTCTATGGGACCGAATGAGGGGTATGTGTCACACGACGATCTAATGCACCTAGGCACTATCTGGAAATTATCAGCCGAGATATATTGTTGTCGTATTCTGCGTAACCTAAACAAAAATGCGGACTTCACCTACGAGGCACCATCCGTTGAAGAACTCATATCAGAATATGCATTCCTCGAGCGGAAGGACGACAGCCTTGTAAGATGTCTAATATGGCCAACATTCATCATCGGGCTAGCAGACCCTACGTCAAACAACAGAGCCTGGGTGCTCAAGATGTTGGATAGAATTTGGCAACACGGGCATTGCGCGAATACGAGAAACGCAGAAATGATTTTAAGGATTTTATGGAAAAAGAAGGATGGGATGGAGTCGCAGTCATCGAATGTTCCTAAGGGCTTGAATGTGACGGAGGTCGAACAAAGGAAAGAGGAAGATTGGGATTGGATGAGTGAGCTTTTGGAGGTACAAGGTTCGTGGTTGTTTGTTTGAAAGGATATCTACAGTATAAGTTCATAGACACGACTAAGTAATACATGTCGCCCCTGCTCCAACAGCAGGGGCTCTGTGATCTATCGTCTAGTTTTGATATTGTCTTCAATCCACCCTAGTCAGTCGTCCAACTTGATATCATCATGACGATGCTTTCGTGACTAGAGTCTAGGTCGCAGTTCAATGCTCATGTCCTCAATCGGCACTGCAGCAACCCACTCTAGTCGCTTCGGCAGAGAGACTGGCACCCATTCACGAACCTCACCAGCTTTCGGTAGCTTTTCGGGCCCAACGTCGCGAAGATTGAGGTGAAAGTAGCGGATAATTTGCGTGATGGAGATATAGAGCTCAAGATAGGCAAAACTAGATGGCATTAGTGCCGTGAAGGGTTAGCGAAAGGAGATTGACTGACTGTGCCCCAAGACAAAAGTTTGCGCCTCTTGAGAATGGGATGTAAAATCGATCACGGAGAGCATCCTCGCTCAAACCGGTTTCGTCAATAGTCAACCATCTGTATGGGTTATAGAGATGAGGTTCTGGGAATGCAGTCTTGTCATGTAGATACCAGATTGGGGAAGAAGTAAGGACAGTCTATAACAATAGCAAAGTTAGCTGATCATGTCTCTTTTATTACGCACATTGTATCAAAAAAGACTCACTCCTTCTGGAATAAATTTCCCGTGTAACTCGATACCTCCCACGGGCACAATCCTTGGAAGCATGGCAGCAGCGGCGCCAGCCCAGCGAATACCCTCCTTGACACAAGCTTGGAGACGCGGGATGCCTTCCAGAGTTGTCATGTCAGTGGAAAACGACACCTGTGCGAGATCTTGATATAATCTGTCTTGAAAGCTGGGGTTATGAGCGAGCGCCCAGAGGATGTGGGCAAGTGTCGCCGACGTTGTATCTGTTCCCGGGCCAAGGTTTTCTCTAGCTTCTCCCAGAGCAGTTTCAACTGGTAGACCGGCATCGTAAAGTGTTGAGATCAGATTGGGGATGGTGGCTTTGGTCTGGGAGAGTTGGGAATCTTCTGAGAGGGCAAGTTTACAAGAGTCATCGCACCACTAGACATGTTAAGTGTTAGGTCTGTTCTACGGTGTTGATTGAAAACTCACCTGTTGAAACTCTCGTAGACCTTTAGCATACAGCGTTTGGAGACCAGTGGATCGAAAGACAGCTTCTTCAATCCTTTCCCAGAATTCACATAATAGGGGAAATGTAGTAAGCTTTACTTGAGTCAGTTCAGATGGCCTGTAAATGTTGAGCAGAGTACTTACAACTGGCATCCAAGTAGCCTTCTCATCGTTCTTAGCAACCATGGGCAATTCTTGTCCTTTGGCCCAAGTATCTAGGGCGTTGATAGACACACCAAAAGAAAAGTCAGCTGTATATTTGTTAGTGCATGGGAAAGCCAATGTCGTCAAGAGATATGGGCCTTACAGATGATGTCTGCTTCAAGAGCACGACAAGCGACAGCCAAGTCAATAGTTGGACCACAGTTTTGGACCTTTTGAACGAATTGCTGGACGTGAAGGAGCATCAGTTTCTCTAGTTGGGGTACTTTACTCCTACTAAAGAGCTGGCCCATGACTCTTCTTCTTTGGGAATGCTCTTTTGGATCTCTACATGTTGTCAGCAGAGCTACGGTAAAGACGCAGTTTGACCTACGTAATAGAGAAGAGCGCAGGATGCCCGCCTTGAACAAACTCACCGTATACTCTGGGGTCTTTCTTAAATTTGCTTCCAACTTTATGGACAGTCTCGTATGTCTCACGGGAGTAGAACGAGACTTCTTTTGGTCCAATTCGAATGAGTGGTCCTTATGCTAGTTAGTCGGAGCCTTTACTGCAATGTGCATGCTAATACCTAATCTCTCATGAAGCTTTGGTAGATCAAGTGTCACAATTCCTCTGTGCTCGTGAGGAAAAGCCCAGACAAGCCTCGACAATGCTGTGCCGAGGCTTGGTGTCGGGAGGGACCTCAAAGGTGATGCATACGCTTGGAAAATCCTCTAGTAAACATTAGCTTAATTCTACAAAGTCTGCAAATGGGGGCCATACGTAGACAGTAACTGCCACCAGAGCAGCGACAACCAGGTTGATAGCCAATAGCATTGTTGATTCGTTCAGATAAGCGGCGAGTAATCTAATTCCGGAGATAAAGTCAAATAATGCTGGTAGAAAGGTAGTCTTTAGTTATATATAACAAGTGTATCCTCGATGATGTTATCCAAACCACCGGGAATTATCCACTTAGCTGAAACTAGCAGGCTGAAGGAGTTGGCCGATGAAATATTATCGCAACATAATATGTAATATCCATGGACAGTCTAACTTGAGATGGTTCGTGAACCGCACATTGTCGCCGTTTTAATTGGGTTCGTCCAGACTAAAATTACCCGATCCCCATTCTGACAGCTCGGGGAGCCAGTTGCAGACGGTCTAGATGGATTGCACCATTCGCTGGATGGTGACGTGCCTGGTATTTCTACCCTTTTCTGGCGAGCAGGGTCAAAGCGAATAAGCTTGAATGATGCCGTCTGAACCGTTGATGGTGGATTAATGCTTGCTAGTCGCCGATTGCGTATTCCCGGGGCCGGAGTTTTGTCCAAAATGCTACCCAGCTGGACGCCGATAAAAAGGTCTTTGTTTTCTGTACCTTTGACGTTGGTTTTTTGCAGTTGATTTAAAGTGATCAGAATAAGTTTGAGTCCAGCGCGAAATATCTCAGCCATGTCGGAAGCCGTCCAGCCTCATACCCGTGACGGTGTAGTCGCGGAGGATGTGGTGACTCCAGAATTGGAGGGTAACAAGTCAGATGATGTTGTCCTGGTAAGTTTTATGCTGTCTGACACTGGAAAATCACTAACTTGGGATAGGAAAAACTAGGATATAAGCCAGTGAGGTCCTCCAATTAACCTGAGTAGCCTGGGCTTCATACTGACCGAACAGGTTCTACATCGAAGTTTTAATCAGTTCCACAACTTTGCGACGACTTTTGGTATATATACTTTCATTGTACGCTGTACAACAAACACTAATTATCGCCAGCTGCACTGTATTTCATCGGCGGTGTTCGTGTTACCTTTTCAACCGGCATCGCAGCAGGCGGTAACCTAGCATACTGGTATGTATTCCTTACCAGCATCGAACTTCTTGTCTAACCCCGGAGAAGGACGAGTTATGTCATCACCTGTGTCTTCACTTTTATAACTGCAGCGGTCATCGCCGAGATATGCTCTTCGCTCCCTCTCGCTGGCTCCATCTACCTCTGGGCCGCCGAAGCCGGTGGTCCCAGATTCGGCAGACTGTTTGGCTTTGTTGTCGCTTGGTGGAGCACCACAGCTTGGACTACATTCTGTGCTAGTGAGTTCTATTCAGGGTACATAAAGTGATGGATCGTATTGACTTTGTGCAGGCAATACGCAAGCTGCGGTAAACTACATGCTCTCGGTTCGTACAGTTGACCGCTTTCTCCGCACTAGGAGGTAAGACTGAACAAGTTAATAAACTAATTATCAATCATAGGAAATCATTGTCTTTGGTTCCGATTTCCCTTCAGACTCGTCAAGCGTCAAGTTCCGCGCCGTCCAATGGATCTGCACCGAGATCATGCTGGCCCTTGCCGCCATCTGGAATCTTCTTCCTCGTAAGCTCACCTCGAACCTGCTCTGAACGACCTCCTAACACCTCAAAGCTCGTTACTTCAAGTGGATCTTCACTCTGTCCAGCAGCGTCGTTATTCTTGACTTTGTCCTCAACCTCATCTGGTTGCCCATCGCCACAAGCAAGACTATCGGCTTCCGTACTACTCACGACGCTTTCATGACAACTTATAACGGCACTGGCGCTCCTGCAGGATGGAACTGGTGCCTTTCGTATCTAGCAACTGCCGGAATTCTGATTGGTTTCGATGCATCGGGGCATGTTGCTGAAGAGACCAAGAACGCCTCTGTTGCTGCCGCCAGAGGGATCTTTTGGAGTACTGTCGTCAGCGGTCTGGGCGGTTTTGTCGTCGTCATTCTGTTCCTCTTCTGTGTTGTGAGTATCCTAATCACTTCGTCATATCGTCTAGTGTAATTGTGATCACTAACGAAAGAATAGCCTGACGCAGACACTCTCTTCTCCTTTGGCGGTGCTCAGCCGTTTGTGTCAGTATACGCTCTCATCTTGGGAGAAGGCGGCCACGTTGTCATGAACATTGTCTGTGTTCTGGCGCTGTGGTTTGTAAGTCTCAACATCGAACCCCGACCTAAAAGACAGAACTAACCGGAATAGAACACCGCCATTGCTGTCCTCGCTGCCTCTAGACTTGTTTTCGCCGTCGCACGAGATGGAGTTCTCCCGTATTCCAGCTGGGTTTCACAAGTCGTCGCAGGCCAACCACGTAACGCTGTTCTTGTCGTCTGGGGCGTTGCTGCACTCATCACCTGCACTATTCTGCCTTCTTCCGTCGCTTTTACATCACTCGTTTCTGCCGCAGGAGTTCCCTCAGCTGCTGCGTATGGTTTGATCTGCATCGCGCGACTGTTCCTGACACCAAAGCACTTCCCTAAGCCAGCATGGAGTCTGGGACGTTTGAGCAAGCCGTTCCAAGTCATTGCCGTTTTCTGGAACGGTTGGGTCGTGGCTGTCCTGTACTCTCCCTACATCTTCCCTGTCACTGGCGAGTCTCTCAACTACGCACCAGTCATCATGGCAGGAACTACTATCCTAGCCTTGTTGTCTTGGTGGTTTGTGCCAGCTGACAAGTGGCTTCCCAGCCAGAGGATCCAGCAGACATTGGATGCAGATACCGCAGCTCCTGCTCACAACAAGAGTGAGGAGAACGAATAAAGATCGTGCCCAGGACCTGCTTTGAAGCTTGGTCTAGCATTCTATCAACAGCCTGGAAGAATATTATCCAATTAACTTATATGCTTAACGCAACTTGATCAGAAAGATAGTTGAAAATATCATTATTACTTAATCCAGTCAAACCCGGACTTGGCTCGTTTTCAACCAGCATAACCAGTAAAGGAACTAATAAAGTTGTCTCCCATATGACTCTGGTACACTAAAGATCAAACATTTCTTTCCACCAACTTGTGCCATGCTCATATTTTTTCGCCTCCTCCATTGCCGACGAAAGTGTTGGCTTTTCGCAATGAACACTCGGAGCCAACGTGGCAACAGACACATGAGGCCACTTCAGACCATTGAAGTCGAGGAATACAAGTTGGGAGTATTGGATCTGTGTGTAAACGACAGTAACGGACTGTTGATGAGATGGGATGGGGACATCCTTGTCAATAAAGAATTCGGGGATAGCATCTCGTGGGTTGAGTGCGGTAGGAGAGACCTTCTGACCGAGTTTCATTGTAGGATCGAGCTCAACCTCGGCACGAACCTGGGAAACCCAGTACTGTACTGTCACGTCCACGGCGTTGGCGTTGCCGCTCTTGCTGGTAAGTTCTTCCTCACCGACCTGGCCGCCATCATCTCCAACGTTGAAACCAATGTTGCTTGTACCACCACCAAATCCATTCGGTGGTGGAATTGTCGAGACAATGAACTTTGTATGCTCAACAATGTCTTTTCCCTTGTTGGCATCCACTAAAACCGCATTCGGATTGTTGACAATCTTTTGCGTGATGGTACCGTTGGCTATGAACTCACTCAGGTCTTGGGGAAGACGATGAGTAGCATTGTTTGTGACAGTTTGGCTTTCGAAGCGGTGCGTCTTTGCCTTATCGATGCTGACTCCCTTTGGAATGGGAAGAAGGATAGGATCGATGCCGATGTCGGGGATATCTGGCGCACCCTTGGAGGTGACTGCCGCCTCGAATCCTTGAGCGTTGATGGTCGTTCCATGAGGAATCGAGCCCATACGACAGAAGGATGCATTGAGTTTAGGCATTGTATCTACCTTGGGAACTCGCATCCAAAGTCCAGGCTCGAAATGGATAATTGGCGGCTCTTCAGGTGGAGGCTTTCCCTTCTCTGGAGGCATGGCATCAACGACAGTCTGCGTGTATGGCAGCCCGACGAGGTTGATGTCCGCCTGCGAGAACAAGCCGCGGTTGGGCACTTCTCGAAGAATCCTTCCAAATGACTGAGTCTCACTAGTCAAATTGAGTTGCAGAATGTTGTCATCCAATTTATCGGTAGGTTTCGTGTCAAATTTGGTTGGAGTTTTTCTGCTTGCGGGGCGAAAGATGGTGTTGAAGCCGAAACCACGAAAGGTTCCTCGGAACTTGTCCAGGACATCCAAGGGAGTGAGTAGAGGTTGCTCTTTGGAGTGATGACCATTGGTGCCATTAGTACCATTGGCGGCATTGCTACCGTTTACACCGTTGGTACCGTTCTCCTCGTTATCAGAACACGCATAGGCTTCATTCTGCTCTGGTTCATCAGGTGACTGAACCGGGGGCTGAAGAAGAGTAGGGCCATAATTGAAGCCCTTTGGTATGTCAATGTTGACGGTGGGAGCAACAGGTGCGAGTGACTCGATAGACGGACTCATGGCGGAATCGGGTCAGAAGATAGAGTCATATAAGGATTTGAAGACGATGAGTGATGATGCTAACTTAACAAGTCTGGGACTCATCTACCATTATATACTCATATCGTCGCCGTCGTGATGGGATAATATCTCGTCTTCATTACTCGACTATTCAAGTGAGAACCAGGTAAATCAAGCTGAGAGGGGTAATTGTCTGTAACTAGAGATGAATCTTTCCATTCCAGTCATCTTTGGGAGCTTGTCTCTTGAAAGCATATGCCATAACGCCCAAATTCTAGATCTGGCCGCTGTGGCTTGTGTGGGTGACCTGAAATACCATCTGAAAGACAAACTGGTCGAAATTGCCACAGAGGTCTGTTGAGTAACAGCCAGCGGAACTGGAACTAGGCAACAGGTCTGCTGTGGCCTTCACGGTAAAGTGCCAGTGCTTGCTATCATGGAGTGATCCTATCTTCCATTCGTCGGAATATATCTCTAAGGGCAACCTTCCGCAGCAACTTGCGCATGTGATCCGTCAGGATCGGGCCGGCCACGCTATTGTACTCTGTTTCAGGGGCTTATCACTGACGAATGGGATCCTTTTGATTATCAACACAGGCTGAGGCTTTCGGTCTTGGCTGGAGACCAATAGGTATTGTCTCTGTGGTCTGGAACCATGTGCTTGGGGGCGGTTTAAAGCCAAAGCGTGGCATTTTTCCGCAGCCAATGAAATCTGCCTTGACGCCTTGTCAACTGTTTGCGAACTGGCCGTTTCGGAGCATTTGCCGTTTATAAACAGTTTATCGCCTTGAGTTTTGTGGATTTGGTAGCCATGTCTTAAAATCAATGTAAGTATGGTTTCTTATTGGGTTTCTTGCGGCATGGTTTGAACCCTTCGAAGTCCAGACAATTCCTGACGGTAGGAATGCACTTGTCACTGATCTGAATATGGATTTTAATTCAACTACAGCCATAGATTACTATTCGCGTGGCCCAAACCGTTGACCGTTGGTATCGTGAACAGCAACACCAGTCTGAAAGCGTCCACCCTAGCTGTAAGTAATTTTACGCCCAGAGCCATAACTGGATCTTTCCCTTTTCCAGCTACAACATTATAGTTAAGGAATGAAAGACTCAGCCTTATGCGAAGTGACATCGGAGCTGAAAACCTGAGATATGTGACTGCGTCCCTTTCTGTCAAACGCTGATAGCATTAACCTATTAAGACCATATAGCTTGCGCCACTGGCATTAAATACATTAGTAGTCATATACCGAGTTTCACATCATAAGTCTCAGGATGTTTAGATAGAGCTGGCTCAAGACATATGAAGCAAATAAAATGCATCGCTAAGACTTAATATTCAATCTACTCGCAAGTCCAAATCTCAATACATCCCGGTGAGTTCTTATGTGCCACCAACCCTCACTAATCCATGAAGAGAAGAGCAAACGTTAATAGCAACATTGGCAGTATTTCATCTATTTCACTACTTTTTGTTTCAATAGACCCGTCATGTCAGACTCGGAGTTTGATCCTCGCTTCTTTTCAACTCTATAGCTTGGCTGAAGGCTTCCATATAGCAGCTACAGAATCCATTAATGGGCTTGACTTTGATTCATTTCTTTGCTTTGTCGTCTTGAAGATGCCGGGCAGACCCATATCCTCGAATGAAGCACCATCGCGAATCATCGATGCTAAACCCTTGCTAGACAGAAGAATCTTGGGCATTCCGTATCCCGTAAATCCTGCGAGAATGAACTGGCCTGGCTTTTCTGGAACTTGGCCTACATGCGGCATGAAATCTGCGCTATATCCAAGAACTGCAATCAGTGTTAGGAAATTATTGATACCGGTAATTTGTATAAGCAACTTACTTCCAGTCCAGATTTTGTGGGTCTTCATTTCACTATCTTCCCATCCTCGGAAATGACGCTGCATATAATTTTCAAAGTAAGGAATCGCCTCCTCTAGCAACTCATCATCTCGGACATTATCAAACCAACGGTCCTTCTTATGCCAGAATGCTTGTCTTGCGCCGCCTACTATGGTACTGCCATCCGCGCGAGGAATGAGGTAGTCGTTGTTGAGCTTATCAAATCGGATTCCGTAGGTATTAACCAGATGAGGTGTCTGCTTGCCCTTGGCACTTTTGATATGGCAGCATACTCCCCTGACCGGAGTGATGGCGTTGGTATATTCGGGAAGTAACTGTGAAGTGTATGCATTCGTTGCGTGAACAATCTTCGCTGCTTTGATGGTGCCACGTTCTGTCTGGACCGACCACAGACCGTCACTATCAACAGATGACGATACGGATGTAACTGGTGTGTGAGCTTGGAGGTTGAGCCCAGCATCGACCAACTTCTGCAACAGCTGGTGAACAAGTTTAGAAGGCCATAAATGAGCTGCTGTGTAAGAGATTGCACACTTGGCATCTTTGACTCCGGAGACCTATTCCCACACAAAAATTGTTAGTCTGTGTTTCTCTTCAATACAGATTCTCACCAAATCTACTTACCCTCTCCGCATCCTGCCCAGAGGTGAATGCAACGTCGCGGAGATTGATAGACTGTGTGCGAGAGAGTGATTTCATGGTTGTTTGGACTTCTTGGGCATGTTCAGCATCGAGGTAAACATCGAGAGCTCTCGTTATGTGAAAGTCACAGTCCAAATCTTCCTTTTGCACAAGGTTCTTGACCGCGAACACGTGTGAAGCTTCGAAGTCGGCTAGTTCGGCTGCAGCTTTCATGCCAAAGAGCTTGGCAATTTTAGGAATGTCAGAGTAGGTATCTGGTTTGACGTGACCGCCGTTGCGACCAGTGGCTCCTGAACAGGTCTTTCTTGCTTCAAGGAGAACGATTGAAGGAGGGTTGGGGTTGTCTTTGAGCAGGAAATAAGCTGTCGCGACGCCAGAGAGACCAGAGCCGATAATCACGATATCAGCTTTGGAAGGCAGCTCGGGGGTGCTTCGATAGTCATCGAGAGGTTTGGGTTCTGAGTTCCAAAAGGACGAAACAGGGTTCGGCACAGGTGACCGATTAGATTGATAAGAGGTCATCGTGCTGACCTATAGTGTGACAAGTCTTATGCGAGATGCTTGAAGAATCGACGAAATTTCCACAATGATGGGATGATGTCAAAGTTGAACGAGTGAGCGATCATCTAGACTATTTATCTTTGCGGTACAAGGGAGCTTATATAACATGTGGATCATCGAAATGCTACTGACTAACACACGAGACCTGCAAAGGGAATTGCGACTAAGCTAAGAAAACGTTGACAGCTCAATCTAGACCATAGCAACACACAGTTGTAGCCGGACCGGTCAGTATTCAGATGCTGCAATAGACGAATTAGGTCAATCCAGACAGATTATAAACAACAAAAGCCGGACCGGTTCGAGAGTAAGTCATGGTGAATAACCAATTAAGAGAATTCAAAAATTTCCTATTTCAGTAGGCCAAGTGAGAGCAAGTCGACGAAGCGGAGATGGGGAAGCACAAGTGGGATTTCATGGTGACCCCACGAACTAACACAATGCCACTAAACGATTCGCCTTAAACTTGATCAAGACGGTCAAAAGAGAGCAAGCGGAGTGGGCAAGTCATTCACGGATCAATTGAGCAGCCAACAGCTGTGATCCGTATTAGCATTCTACTGACTATTTCTGGGAGAATGATCAGTACTGCCCAGAGGCCTGCGGTCGGGGTGAAGAAGTTCATGTTCAGTCCATACCAGCAGTGTGAGGAATGAAGCAAGGCAAAAGTTCTCAGGAATTAGAGGAAGTATAAAGTATCGCTAGACTGTGCTGTAGCTTAATCAATGAAAAGGACATGACATTGTCCTTGATCTATCTATATAACATTCTCAAACTCAGCGACAACCCACACAATCGTTTACACCACATCAAATGACCCCAAGCCTCTCGCATCTTCAGTCATTAAATCATGGAAGTTCATATCGTCCACTCCCAATGTCCCTGAGAGGAGAAGCTCGTCAAACGTGTGGCTCTCGAACCCATATTCATTTTCCGTCGCTGACATAGCCTGTCCCATTGGCGACTCAACTGAGCCGTCATTTCTAGGGACAGACAATTGCCCAGCTTTATCCACCTGAACAGGAACAAAGCTCTCGCTCATACGCTGTCCAGAGTCAGAGAGCTCCCCATCAATCTGCAGTGTTTGTTCTCTTTCAATCCTTACTGCTGAAAAATGAGGGAGATGGATCTCTAACGTCGTGCCGTCCTTATTCAACACTGCATGGTGACCCAGACTGCCGGCCTTGCTATGTCCAGGGACAAATGACGCCTTGTATTTGAGCCCAGCCACCACGTTATTCTCTATAACAAGAAGATGTTGTATAAGCGTCGCTATTGTTCTTGATATATCGTCGTTTTTCGTATGTGTCGCATCTTGCACAATAGTAAGTACTTGCTCTAATATGCCTCGATCGCTCAGACGTTGCTGTTCTATAAACGGGTAACCATATTTCTCCGCAGTCTTGTGACGTGTTTCACATAGTATATGCGCCAGTGCCAGTGCTGTGCAGGACACAAAAGCGATGAGATCAACGCCGCGGCAGTAGTACTGAGCACTCTGGTTTATTCGAGTCGTGATAAATCTCGTCAGGATTTCTCGGCTTGCCATGACCGCGGCGGTTCTGTTATAGTTAAACTCCTCTACAGATCCGGCGAATAATACATAAGGCAGATGAAGTTGTAAGACAAGGTGATAATGCATGAGGTGGTCTTTGAAACGAAAAGTCTCGCGGATCCTATCAGCGGGACAGAGGTGTGTGGTATTCGAGGGTATGATCCACCACTTTGGCGGCATGGAAGCGGTGGCATCGAGCAGCAGCTTGTCAATCTCGTTGTTCACTTCTGAGTTATAGACTTCTGAAGGCTTTCGTTTTAATAGAAGGCCACACGCAACTGAACATAGGCGTTGTAGGCGGTCGGCTGGTGATTGTCCATCCAGATCTGGTTGATAGGCAAAGGTATCATCAGGGGAGCTCTGCGGTAGACCCAGCATCAAGCACAAGTACCGATCGAAGCTCAGAAGCCGGAACCACAAGTTTCCAGAATCAGTTTCTCTACCTCTTACCGACGGAGCTAGATTGCCTCGGTCGAGACCTAGCACCTGGGCAATGGTCACAGCTCGGCGGGCAGCCAGCCATGATCGACGCAGGTTGCCAGAATAGTTCTCATATAGCGCCTCCAGCATGATACACTCGATGCCCTCGACGGAGGAAACGAGATCGTCGTTGCAGGTCACCAAGTCGTGGACGGCTCTGACGACTCGAGACATGATCTTTTCACAGCTGGTGCTCAGCCTCTCAGCAAAGCTGAACATGGACTCCGGGACCCCTTGAAGGAACGTAACCAGGATGAGCATTTCTCGTGCAATGAGCACGGGATGGGAGTCGGTAGGGTGTTTCCTTAGTCGAGTTCGGGGTGCTGGTAGCTGTGGGTTGTGCTCGTCGGGTTGAACACAAGTAATTGTTCCCACCGTATTTGAAACATCCTCTGGAATTTCTAGAATTACTTCCATGTCTTCCGGGCTTGGCCAGGCTGCGAGTAGATCTTGTCGCAGGGCATGATAAGTATCGGCATCTTGGGATACAGAACTACATGACGTAGAGTGGCAGCGAGTTGATGATGGTTCATTGTCCTATCATGAGTCAAGCTTAGCCCATCTCAGGGTTAGACGGTGGACGACTTACTGTCGGTGGACTATCGCTCCCTAGAAGGTCAAGGACAAGAAGAGAAGGTGGCCGTGGCCTGGTAGCTGGCCGTGTTGGTGATTGAGGGCGAACTGAACCGTTGTCGACATCGATCCGCGGTGTATCTGATCGAATGATTGAACTTAGTCTGTCGTCGAGACTCTCACCATGATGCGCAGCCTTCATTAACTGTCCCACCAGAGCCTCAACTTGTCCCAACCTCTCCACCAGGAGCTTGTTACTCCCGGGCGGAGGCGGCGGGACCTCACTTTCCTGACTAATGCAGTCGGTACCTCTCCTTTTACACGCGTCACATACATCCTGTGTGTCGGCGGAGAATGTGCATTTCGCCTTGCGCCGTTTACACTCCCAGCAACTCTGGGTGCCCTTTCGGAGTTTGCGGCGTTTCGACGCCGGAGGTGAAGTGTCCATCTGGATGATATCAGCCAATAAGGACGTTGGCGCTCATCCGGTCTGAAAACATAGGGTAGAAAACCCGGTGATGATGGGAAATGAGGATGGCTTGCGGTGAGGTATTGGCGGGGTCATATCAGTTCCTCCGCCGATTTCACGGAGGTTTGGCAAAGACACATTAGTCATCTGCGTATGCTGGGCTATCCTGCTATAGCCAATCAGGATGATAAATCAAAAGACTCCTGAGAAACGGCGGAAGACGTGCGATGTGAAAGAATTATAAATGTGCGACATACTGTTATTCACAGTTTCCTTTCAGTACAAGACAAAATCAATCAGTTCCAGTTTGATAATCACACCAATCACACAAACTTCAGTCAAAATGGTCAAGATCGCAATTGCAGGCGGAGGTGGTAGTAAGTGATTGTCCATGCCCCAAAAGTAGTTTGGCACTCTCAGAGCCACGACTAATAAGTGCAGATGTTGCTCAAGAGGTTATTGATGTTCTTGTAGCTAGAGAGCATGATATACTTATTCTCTCGAGAAAGGTTCGTTCATCAATGATTGACAAGACGCAGATGCTAAGTCGGACAGGATGCGCCCGCAAAAGAGCTCCAATCTCGAGTCCAATGGGCCAAAACCACGTACGAAGACATCGACGAACTGGCCAAGATATTGCAAGGTTATGAAACGGTTCTCTCCTTCATGGCCGTGACTCCGGGTACCACGGGGGCTAAACCACAGATCAATCTCATCGAAGCGTCTATCCGAGCTGGTGTCAAGCGCTTTGCACCCAGCGAATGGGGAGTGTCAGTGCATCCATATATTAACAAGTGGACATTTATTGACGTATATGTAGATCTGGTCTCGACAATATGCCTTGGTACGACTTCAAGAAGGAAACTCGTCAGTACCTGGCAGATCTGAACAAAGACAAAGAGGTACGTCGAAGCTGTCTACCCTGCACCGCCTAGGACAAGAGGTTCTGACTTAGCCCGAGGTCATTGAATACTGTCTATTCCATTTCGGACTCTTCACCAACTACCTCACCTACCCTCATAAATCAGCCAAGCACCTCCACCTCTTTGAGACACCAATCAACTTCGACAGCCGCCGTGCTCTCATTGTCGATGATGGCGAGGCTCTGATTACTCTGACCACTGTTCAAGATGCAGCCCAAGTCACTGCTCTCGCTGTGGAGTATGAGGGAAAATGGCCAGTGGCCGGCGGTGTCAAAGGTGCAGATATTTCATTGAATGATTTAGTGGCCCTTGGAGAGAAGATTCGAGGTATGTCCCCTTGGCAAATGGTAGTGTTGGAATGGTACTAACAAAAAATTGCGCAGGCGGACCATTTGAAGTCTCGAGACTCAAAACTGAGGACCTCAAAGCCGGTGTTGTCAACGCCCCATGGATGCTAACAGTTGATCACCCATCTATACCGCCAGAGATGGCCAAGCAATTGCAGATTACCCTGACATGCGGCTTCATGCTGGGCTTTGCGGCTGGTGACGCGAGAGTCTCTGATGGGTGGAACAAGCTCCTCCCCGACTACAAATTTACCTCGCCAGAGGAGTTTTTGAGCAAGGCCTGGGCTGCGATTGATTCCGGAGCTGGAAGTGCTCTTTGAAAGATTCATTGTTGGCCAAGCAATAGGCTTAGGTTGGGAGGGCACTCTTTGCTTGGATTTGTGCCATTGAATCATTTGTTAACTGCGTCTTTACAAGACGTTAAATAGAAACCATTGATTCTCCCTGATGTAGAACCAGCCTTTCATGACTAACTCATATAATGCATACCTGTATGTTATTGCAATCGTGTTATTAGTCTGTCATAACTCTTCTACTAAAGGTATTCTCTTCAACAATACCCTTTATCCAACCCCTGACATATGTTCACATATTAGTCAAGCAGCCCTGCGCACGACTGCTTTTTTTATCTCCATAAAGTAAGGAAACGCATCCCTTTGGGAGTTGAAGTGCTCTCGGATCAAGGGCTGCTCAACGTATCGGGAATAACATTCTTCTAGACTGCAACCAGCTGCTAAGTCTCCGTCCAAAGAAGGACGTTGAAAGAAGCTTTCCACGTGTAACCCTGGCAAGCGATGGTAGACAAGGAATGTCTCAACCCTCAGCCAGTTCACCAGATCTGTACCTAAACAAACGACTTCCCCACCTGACCCAGATCCAGACATTGATGCAGTGTCCATAGGGCTGTCACCAAGATCTACTACTAACTAATTCCACGTGATGATATCTAACCCATATGCAAAAGTCCGTCGGATTTCTCGGAGGCTTTGTGCATCCGGTGTGAGGGGTGCTGGGTCGTGTTGGTTCTCGAAAGACGACCTACTGGTGTTTTAGGTAAAACCTCCGGCGTGTGTACCAACCACTAGACGCTCAAGGCTCTGAAGGGTTACCTTTTACGTTGAATATACCCGCAAAAGCTTGTTGGTTGAGAAGAGTAGTGACTTCATCCCGACTTGACCGAAACCACTGGGAAGACTTGATGGCAAGGACACCCAAGCTTGAGACATGAGGACATCTTCACAAGCGGGAAAGAAAGGTTAGACTTCCCAGCATATAATAGAGGACGTTTTCCTGTAGGTTATCTGGTAATCCAAATTCTCCAAAGATCCTCCAGAATGCACGTCCAGATAAGCTACAGGGTCATCTTTAGTCGACCTCCATGAGCGAGTTGAATATAAAAGCAGCACACTTATATCTCATACCAGTATACTGGCAATTTCAAAGTAGCATTCCCATGTACATGATGGAAGAATTTCTTTCGGCTGTAGCCAGTTTTATAGCATTATCAACTGTCCACTTGCCTGTGAAAGGGCTGGCCGACTAACCTCGCACTGACGTCGCGTCTGGCGTGTCTCATTATGCCCAGGTAGAGGTCTCGCAGCGGAGAATTTTACATGAGGGGGGAAACTTAGATCAGTGCTGTCAGTTTAGCAGTTCGAGGTTCCATTCAGACCGACGTCATTCCTATCCCTGGCCATACTAACAATATCTCCGAAGTCATCCTGGTCCTGTTGGTTCACCGTTTTGCTATGACTTGCACACCCACCTCTTTTGCATTAGCTTGGAAGATAGAGTATATGAAGAGCCTCTGACTTGCCGATTCAACGTATCCTTGTCCCTCTGAGGGTGCTGCAGCCCCAGCCTCGGCCCGTCCCTAGTTAGCTTACTTACAATGCATTGCCAACTAGATCGTGTTGGTTCAATCACTGTGGCAAGTCAGGTTGGTCGGTGATTTCAAATTCGCACCCCAGGGGCGGCTTTGTCGGGAACTGTGTACTAGAATCTTGAATTGCATAGACCTCAAAGTTTATCTGAGACCATTGTATACTCTTTCTCGTCACTCCCACATGTATAGATACTCCAGATTAGTCTTGGGCGTTGAGCCAGACGACGCAGTTGGGCTTCTGAGATACTCAGCCATTACTGTGTCCAACATTGCAGCCCTGTAATGGATGTTCAGTAACGAGCAACTTTTCAGTTCCATCTGGATCTTTCCCCTTTCTTCTTCTGTCTGATAGCTTCTATTAGGAGCGTCAGCTGTGTTAAATTCATGTTTGATCTTGGACTACGTGGCCATAAGGAAACTTGAAGTCACAGACATGGCCAGCTATTACGTATCACATGTAAGAAGGAGTTGCCAGTCGCGGTGGAATATCACTGCTTACATTGAGATGTCCATCTGGGGTCTCCTGTTGGTGTTTCAAAACTTCTTGATCTACTTCTCTCAATGATATTGTGTTGGCTCTGAAAGCACGAGTACACTAATTAAGCAGGTCTGACATTCGTGTCCTGAGTTCAGATACCTTAGGCTACATCGCACCGAAGTCACCAGTTGGAACTTTCTTTTGGAATATGGCATATGATAAATCAGGTAATGTAGATATTAAAGAACGCAATGATATTCTATGCTTGTCTATATGCTATGGCGCCTGCCTTCCTCAACCTAACTCCATATTCTCAAACCACGCTTTCAAATTTCAATCGCCTTGGGGGCTGTAGTTGGAACCCTGTTCTTCCAAAGGCTTGACACCCTTTTCCTGTTGGAACTTCTATACACCATCGAAATAACATCCGCAATCTGCTGAGTGACGTCCTGACTCGTCGGCATATGATGTCCGCCGTTGAACTTGATGACCCTCCTCACACTCTGCTGCGTACAATGACTCAACAACATCTCACTCTCCTTCAGATATGAATCTGAAAGCCCGTGTAGGTGTACGGTGGGAAGTGAAATCTTTGGCGGATCGGCAATGAATGGAGGGAATGTGCCGCAGAAGAAGACACCGAATAGAGCGTCATGTGTAAAAGGTCGTTCTTGCTGCTCAAGCAGGATGCTGGCGGTGGCACGAGCACCTTGGGAGAATCCAAGAATGCCAGCAAAGGGACCGTGCTGTATCATGAAGCTCTTGATGTATGCAATTGCATTGTCTTCTTCTCGTCTCTTACTCTCTGGTGACATTGTTTTGTCATCACTGACCCAGCATGAGTAAGGGCCGCAATTTTCAAAAAATGGCAGTACTCCTGGGCCAGGCTCACTGTCTAGGGGTGCTTCGAGATAGACGAGCTGGAAACGGTTGGCCAAGGCACGTTCCAACTTTGTGAACTGGACACGCATGATGGCAGCAGAGGCGCCGCCGCCGTGCAGACACAGTAGTCTCGGGTAGTGAGCCATATTGATGAGATTTGATGTGAAGAATAGAAAGGTGAGTGAGGGTTTGTTGAGTATGTTCACTGAGAGAATAAAGACACTCCGACAATCATGGTATCTTCTTATGCTGTGCGTGTATGGCTGTGTAGGTTTAAGCCGAAAGAACGAGGCACCACATCGTATCATGGAAATGATCCTTTATCGAATCATGATTACGACGTGTTACGAGTTCCCAGATTTGATTCCGACTTCAAGCCGTAGGAGCTGCATCCAACGCAACACTTTCGGCATTTGGATCGGAATCATCATGAAAATCGTTCAAAATCCTGCCCCTTAAGCGTATCCCAGGCCCAAGAGACCAGTTCTGTTCCGAATTCAAGGCTGAACTTGGCATAGGTTCCTATACACCCTGTCAACACATCCTTAATGTCTCCTGATCGTCTCTGAGCTCAGCCAGAGCCGGGAATGCGGGTCGCTGTAGGGTGTAGATATCGTTCGATCATAATAACTCGACGCTATATTCGGCGATATGTTGTACCCTGGCAAAGTCGTGGCACAGTTCCAGGCAAAACCACGAGCTACGGTGGGAAATTGACCCATCATTCTGCATCCTTCCAAACCGGAGGCTTTTGCTGGGTCGGCGGCCACGCAATAAAGTGTGCATGGCCGCCCCCGTCTTTGCAGCAGATCATCACTCATACTCTCCTTCTTTTTTCTCACACGTCTACTTTGTGACAAAATGCTGTCCACTGTAACCCTCTGTGCTGTGGCGACTCATCTGCTTGGGACTTTGGCCCCTGTCCATGCATACACGGTTCCAGTACGTCGCTCCCTTGACAGTGGTAACTCAGTTGCAGTACCCGCTGTCTGGAACACGTATGGGTATCTATTCAACGTTACGGTTGGATCCCCACCACAAACGATCACGGCGCTCAGTGACATGACTTGGATGGCCTTCTTTGTGCGATCCGGTCGATGTCTCGATGAGTTCAATCCCGATCTCTGTCTGGCTGACGGCCAGGCTTACTTCAACGAACGGGAGTCTGAGACCTTCAGCAATGCCTCTTTTGCGCAGTCAACTTGGCCAGTCACGGCATTTGCGCCCAATTTCACCGTTGATTACGGCACGGACAAAGTGTGCATTGGCGAAATCTGCAGCGACGACACCCTGATGCAGGTGTCCCATTTTCCATACCCCGGCAGCTCTGTTCCCGTAATTCCGTTCAGCGGCATTTTTGGCCTATCTCCGCCACCGGCTGACAAGGCCGAGACGTCAGAGCCCGCCAACTACCAGGCGTGGAAGAACGGTAAACTCGGGGCGCTTGTTGGTTGGCACACTTGCGACGTGCTCGATTCGGCGTCTAGCTGTCAGGGGGGTGACGCCCAACTGGTTTTTGGAGGTACCGATACGACGATGTATGAGGAGGAGGAGCTGCAGGCGTACGAGATCCTGAATCCTGAATGGCTAAGCGATGCGTTTTACCCAGTAACACCGCCACGAAGCAACTACTGGAGCGCACCCCTGACCGGGATGTGGGTGAAGACCAAGAAGAAGCTGTCCAAGAACTACGCTGTTCCATTTAAGGCCGTGAAAGGTGATAGGAAGACGCCCCCGCTTGCTGTTGTGGACGAAGGATCTGAGGGCATGGGTGCACCCCTGTCGCTGAAGGGGTACAAGTACCTTGTCAAGGCAGTTGACGGCAAGCTTGCGTCGAGCGACATTATCAACAGCATTCTCAGCCAAGGTTCTACTGGATACAACATGGAGCACCAGGATTGGTACACGGTGGCGTGTGACGGACTCGATCAGTATCCCGATCTTGTCTACGAACTCGATGGGGGGAAGAATTACACGATTTCTCCTGTTGATTATGTTACGAAACTGGACAATGAGCCTGGATCTGTGTGTTATCTGAATGTGAATGTCTGGAAATACGGACGTACTGATACGGGGAATGCCAAGGTGGTTCTGCTGGGAAAGGCGTTTCTGAAGAGGCAATATCTGGTGTTGGATTTCGAGAATCGTTCGTTTGGCCTGGCGCCTCTTATTTCTGCATAGTTTCTTTTACTAGAAGTCGGGTTTAATTTACCATTTTCAAGCTCTATCCTAACACTTAACAGATTAATTCTCATAGCAAGTCGAATATTTCCTGAAATTACCGTCACCATTTTGAGTAGCGGTACGAATTGATTGCTGCTGTCAAATACATATTCATGTCGATTGTATACATAATCATCAATTCTTGAGATAAACTACATAAGTATAATCAAGACGCTGCGCCGTTCTACCTAATTACCGCCAAGACGTCGCTTTTCAATCAGATTTGGAGCCCCAAAAACATCTTTGACCTCCTCATTCTCAATCGTGCTAAGATACCAAGCTAAAACATTGGGGAACTTCTCCCTCATAGGCCCATCTACGATGTGCATAAAAGCCCACAAAAGGGATGAGGCTCCAGTCAGATCGGCAAGAGTCAATGCGTCTCCGACCAACAGAGTCCTCGCAGACAAGTGTTTTTCCAGAACGTCCAGCGCATACTCCAAGCGAGCCAGTGCCTTGGTCTCGGTAGCCTCGTCGAAGGCCGTCATGCCGACTCTCCACATGACGAGGTCAAGCACGGCAGGATAAACTTCCTCAGCAAAGAAGGAGATCCATTGTCTGATCCTTGCAGATGTTGCGGCGTCCTGACCGAGGAGTTGGCCGGCGCGAGGACCAGATTGAGAGACGTATTGTGCTATGGCGTCGGACTCGGGGAGACAGAAGCCATCGGAGCCCTCAAAGGCGGGGACTTTTCCGGCCGGGAACTTGGTAAGAAACTCGGCCGATTTGTTGGTCACATAGTGCTGGTAGGGGGCAATCTCAATGTCTAGGTTATTGAGCTTTGCGGCGGCAAGAATCTGTATAGGGTAAGTAGAGTTGAAATAAGGGAGGATAGGATGAGGGGTTGTATTGTAGATGTGCAGCTTTACTGTAGAGGGCGGAATTACCTTGTAGACTCTGCCATTTGGCATGAAAGAGTAGAGTGTACCAAAAGGAGCCATTGTCTGTTGTGCTGTAGTTCTTCGTTGACATTGCCAGAGTCGGAGCGTCAACTTAGATACTTGATGTACAAATCGTTCCCCCAACAAGAGACACGTGGAGTAAACCATTCACGACAACTATCCTCTACAATGAAACCCCCGAAGGATTCAGCCGCCGAGGTCATACGATAAACTACCGACACATGGGAATTTTCTTTTTCCATTTCGTTAAAGCCTGCAACAATCAAGGCAATGGGCTGATGATGGCATACCAAAGTTCCAAGATGGATGGGTGGTTCTTGTTGTAGCCTAATCTGTAGTTTTTGATCCTTTTGCAGCATCACAATAGATCAAGGGTGGCATCGAGAAGACGAATTTCCAGATTGGGATTTCTATTCTCGTGAGTGAATATCGAAAACGACTGAAATGCATATGAACCCCCCTTTCCCGCTGATCAACGTTGTATTAAGATTCACATCCTTGCTCATGGTGCCCCCTGTGCCTTGTTTCGGTCCCGGTTATCTGACCCTCCCCCCTCCTCCTTCGTTTATTATACTTGTACAGTGACAAATCTCTTACCCCCCTGACTTTTGACCATCACCCCTGTTCTTTCTGTAGCTACGTTCCGTTCCGCTCCCGAACCTGTCAAATTCATTGGCGTGCGTCGTGCATGGTGTCATACGACTTTGAATCCATGTCTTCCCAGGAACGTGAATTATGTATGCATGGGCCAACTCTGCAACGCAGGTGGCTATCGTAAACCCTCCGGCATAAGCCTTGTCGTGCCATGTCCAGATACTACCGAGTCTAGGGCTGAGTGATATTATGCCAAGGTGCTTGTACTCGCGGCCGCCTGGTTCATGTGGAGTGTAAGGAATAAATGATAGATCAACATGTGGGTTATACAGTACTGAAATATAGGAACATGGGGGACAAAGATCCTTCACGATTGTACATCCTATAGGACTTGACTGCACAGATGAGGAATAATGGTCGCTGTAATGATTCGATTTCCTGTTATACTCTAGCACTCTTCACATACAATGACTTTACTACACACTTAAATCGCTTCCCGCTGAATCCCAAAAGTCCCATCTAGCCACGTAAACATCTTGTGATGCACTACTGCCAGTGCACCGATCTTGGCCTGTAACCCTCCATACTCCACCCCCTTACCCACCCACAAGTGCTTATCCTCTGGGCCAAGCTCCGCCAACGCTTCAAAGATCTGATTGGCGTTCAAGTCTGGCGTAAAGTAGAAGGAATCAGCAGCTCCTGTTACCAAGGTGGGACATCGAATCTTGGACAGGTAGCCGCCTTTGAGTGAGATCTGCTGCATCACTCGTAAGACGTCCGCCGGCGTGTCCACCCCAAAGACCCATTTGCCGTGTCCGAATTCCCAGGCAACTTGGAAGTTGACGGCAGTGAGGCGGTCGACGACCCAATTGAAGACTGCGTCACTCAACCAGCCGGACGCCCATCCATTGATGAACCACGGCGGCATGCGACTGCGTGTGATTTCAAAGAGGTCGTATGGCCCGTCACATGATATGCAGGCCTTGATGCGTGGATCTACTGCTGCACGCAGTGACAGATACCCACCGAGAGATGCTCCAAAGATAGCCAGACGATCGAGATCAAGATTGTGGTCAGGCGCAACTTGGTCGACGACAAAGTCTAGCACTTTGCTCGCCACGTGTTCCCAATCAGGACGAAACTTCAACTTTGCAACTCGCAGAGGTAGACCTTGGCCTGGACCATCAAAGCTAAACACGGCGTATCCTCGTGGCAAGGCACCTGCGGCGCCATAGAAATAAAGCTCTTCCTGTGTAGAGTCGAACCCTCCAGTCTGAAAAACTAGAGGGATCTTTCCTGGTAGTCGATGATGAGGAGCAGGGAGGTAAAGTCTCCCAGGTAATGTGATTCCGTTCTCATACGGAATGTCAAAGCTCTTGACTGTCGCGTCGAGCAAGACCCAGCCCTTATCAAAAGCTTCAACGCTGGCTTTCGCAGAAGCTAAAATGCGAGGGTCTTCAGGCGTGCAGTGTAGTAAGAACTCGCTTGCCCGCCAGTAGTTGGCAGCCCGGATATAGGCCCAGCATGCTCCCGTCTTGTCACCGACAGCAGCAGCTTCTTCAGCCAAGGCTTGGGCTTTCTGCGCCTGCTCAAACCAGGCCTGATACCAGCTCTCCGGATCGCCGTCTTTGATACGACCGGCGGTGGTAAGACATTCGCCAACTTCGGCTCCCTGGAAAGGAACGGTACCGAGAAGACGTAGAAATTCAAAATTGAAGAAATCTGAAGCAAAGATCTTGTGCATGATGGGCGATGAACTGGAAGATCGCTATGAGAATGGAGGCGTTTGCATCAAGTCAATAATACAATCTATCAATATGTAGTGTATATACTTAAAACGTCGTAGATAGTGTCGGCCAAGACGTACCTAGATGCAGCACAATCCCAATCCGTACATCCGTACCATCTGAATCCTTCCACGGCCGGCGCCGTTATCCGGGATGCATGAGACCGTACATTCGGAGGCTTTTTTCTATTCCCCAATCCTACCTTACGTACATTTTGACATGTTTTGAAAAGTCGGGTCAGCAGGGGTCAGCCCAAGGTCGTAACGTATTGTAACCTACACACCCCATTGCATTGCCATGGCATGGGGGGTTTAGCTTGTGCCCCAATGGAAACGCAAAAAGAAAACATGAGGTGCAGGGTGTCATGAATCCTTCTGGTTCCTACAGGCCCATGGTTCCATGATGGAAGTGGAAGGTCTTCGGCAAACTCACATACTACTATCTGAGGCAGTGGCCGATAGCATAGGACAAGTGATTGTACTATTTACACTTATACAGCCGTGTCTGGAGTCGTGAATTATGTCTCAAATCAATTAATTTCCCTCATCTTCATCATAATCTAGTTTCAACACATTGTCAAAGACTATCTTCAACCACAATGGATAGTCAATCATCTTCAAGAGAACCCATAGCCATCATTGGCACCTCTTGTCGCTTCCCTGGCGGCGCCAATTCCCCCTCCAAGCTATGGGATCTTCTTTGTAAAAAGAAGGATGTCCAGACTGTTATTCCTCCAGAGAGATTCAACGTCGACGCCTTCTACAGCAGTAACGGCGATAAGAATGGGTGCACCGATGTAAAGAAGGCCTACCTCCTAACTGAGGATATCCGTCAGTTTGACGCTTCCTTCTTCAAGATCAACCCCCGTGAAGCAGAGGCGATGGATCCTCAGCAACGACTCCTGCTGGAAGCTGTATACGAAGCCACAGAGGCAGCTGGCTTGCCGATGGAAGATTTGAAAGGTTCTGATACGGCAGTCTACGTCGGCTGCATGACGGGAGACTACCACGAGATGCTCATGCGTGACCCGCAGAACATGCCCAAGTATATGGCAACGGGAACAGCCAGAAGCATTCTCTCCAACCGCATTTCATACCTTTTCGACTGGAAGGGTCCCTCCATGACTATCGACACGGCATGCTCTTCTAGTCTGGTGGCCGTGTATGATGCTGTCACAGCTCTTCGCAATGGCGTCTCCCGGATTGCCTGTGCTGGAGGAGCCAATCTTATTCTCGGCCCTGAGATGATGATTTCAGAGTCCAAATTGCACATGCTTTCTCCAACTGGCAGGAGTAAGATGTGGGATGCGTCCGCCAATGGGTACGCTAGAGGAGAGGGTGTCGCAGCGATTATGATGAAGACGCTGTCTCAGGCATTGGCGGATGGGGACAATATTCACGGAATCATTAGAGAAATTGGGGTGAATTCAGATGGACGTAAGTCACTCGCAACGCCATTTCTTGCTATCTCAGTCAATAAATGAAGACGTTTACTAATTTTGACCACAGACACTAATGGCATTACGTTGCCTAGTCCAGAGGCCCAAAAGGCCCTCATCCGACAGACCTACAAAAACGCTGGTCTTGACTTTTTCAAAGACCGCTGCCAATTCTTTGAAGCTCACGGAACCGGCACTCCAGCCGGTGACCCTCTTGAAGCTCGTGCCATCCACGAAGCTTTCTTCAAAGAGGGAGAGCTTGTGAACGAGCCCATGTATGTCGGCTCAGTCAAGACAGCTATCGGTCATCTTGAAGGGTGTGCTGGTCTTGCCGGCTTGATCAAGGCCCTGGAGGCTGTGCGAAGGGGTGTGATACCTCCTAATCAGCTTTTCGAGAACCTCAACCCTGCTTTGAAACCGTACGCTACCAACTTGAAGATCCCACTTGAGACGAAGTCCTGGCCCAAGCTGGCGAATGGGTCCGTTCGACGTGCGAGTGTAAACTCGTTCGGTTTTGGTGGTACCAACGCCCATGTCATTCTTGAACATTTCGACATTGACTCCCAAACAAGCCCTTCTAACGAGATTATCTCCACTCCTCTTCTTCTTTCCGCCAACTCTGAGCTTTCTCTCAAGAAACAAATTGAGAGTTTTGCTGCAGCACTCGAAAACTCGGATAAAGGACAGGTTGATAACATTCTGTTTACGCTGGCACAACGACGGTCACAATTGCCTCTGAGAACATTCTTCTCCGGACATGACCTGGAAAGCCTTCAAGAGAAGCTGAAAAATGCTACTGCTGACGACGCTGTCATTCCTATCGCGAACCAGGAAGTTGCTGCTGGCCAGGCTCCCCGCATTCTTGGTGTCTTTACTGGACAAGGTGCCCAGTGGCCTACTATGGGCAGAGAAATCGTCAGGTCATCAGCCTTTGCTCGTCGCCTGATGGAAACTCTGGAGGACTCACTAGCCAGTCTCCCCGAACCGCCCACATGGACACTGTCTGAGCAGATAATTGCTGAAAAGGAGACTTCGCGTCTCAGCGAAGCAGCCATCTCTCAACCACTCTGTACGGCAGTGCAAATCATGGTTGTAGAACTCCTACGAAAAGCAGGCGTTAAATTTGACTGTGTTATCGGCCACTCATCTGGTGAAATCACTGCTGCCTATGCTGCTGGCTTCCTTTCAGCCAGTGACGCTATTCGTATCGCGTACTATCGCGGTGTCTGCGCCAAACTTGCAGGCGGTACCAACGGAGCCAAGGGGTCCATGATGGCTGTTGGTCTGTCATACGAGGAAGCTACTGTTTTCTGCGAAAAGAACTTTGCTGGACTTGTTGATGTTGCTGCTAGTAACGCCCCAACTAGTACAACACTTTCAGGCGACAAGGACAGCATCGATGAGGCAAAAGCTCTGTTGGACGCCAAGGGAACTTTCGCACGTGTGCTTAAGGTCGATACTGCTTACCACTCACATCACATGCTTCCCTGCGCTGAGCCATACCTTGACTTGCTGCAGGCGGCCAAAATCAAATCTCTTTCTGGTGACGAGTCTTGTGAATGGTACTCGAGTGTATTGGGTGAGAAGATCAACGCTTCACTTCACGGTGAGGCTTTGGCTGGCGAATACTGGGTCGAGAACATGATCAACCCCGTTCTCTTCTCGGTAGCCACTGAGCTTGTTGTTGGCGTTCCTCAACCCTGTCATGTTGCACTCGAGGTTGGCCCTCACCCTGCTCTCAAGGGCCCTTTCAACCAGACGTACAAGCGCGCGACAGGATCTCAACTGCCGTATCAAGCTACACTAGCCCGAGGCGTCCACGATATTGAGACTCTTAGTGATACACTGGGTTTCCTCTGGTCTCGTCTTGGAAAGTCAGCTGTCGATCTTAAGTCATATGCCCTATGTTTCTCTGATACGTACAATGCGAGATTGGCAGACAATCTTCCTTCGTATGCGTGGGATCACACACAGTCTTTCTGGAGAGAGACTAGGAAATCGCTCAAGTTCCGCCAACGTGCCCAGCCTCCTCACCCATTACTGGGTGTCCGTTCCGTCGAGGATACAAACGAAAGCTTGCGATGGCTGAATTACCTTCAGCTTGATGATGTGCCATGGCTTGAGGGCCACAAGGTTGAGGGCCAAGTTGTCTTCCCTGCTGCTGCTTATCTGGTCATGGCCATGGAGTCCGCCAGGGCTATCGATGAGACCAAGGAGATTTTACTGGTTGATCTTTTTGATGTACACATCCTAAGTGCCATTCAGCTGGGACAAGACTCCCAAGCCATCGAGACTGTATTCACGCTTGATGTGGAGGACGGCCAGTCGACCTTTGCTACTGCGAGATGGGCTCTGTCTACACCGTTAGGCGGCCTTGATGGTGGATGGAAGTGCAATGCGAAGGGTCAGCTGCGTATCGAATATGGGTCGTCTGACGACGCTGTGCTCCCACCAAGGAACAAGCCTGTTGCTTCTTTAACTTCTGTCGACGTGGAGAGGTTTTATACCTCCCTCACCAACATTGGTCTTGAATACACAGGCGAGTTCAAGCACCTCAGCAGCATTGAGCGACAATTGGGCATGGCAACAGCGCGTGCCACCCAAATCTCACCCGACTTCCCAGCTCTCATTCACCCCGCGTTACTGGATGCTGCTTTCCAGTCCATCTTTGCAGCATACTGCTATCCGGACGATGGAAGCCTCCAGGCTCCTTTTGTTCCTACATTTTTCCAGAGTCTTCGCATCGTCAACACCAGCCACTTACAGCATGGCCATGACCTGACTATTGATTCATTCCTCACCAACACAAACGAGCGAGAGCTGACTGCGGATATGGAGATCTACCAAGCATCCAACAATGAGCCTGTCTTGCAGCTCCAGGGATTGACTTGTACTTCACTCCTTCGTCCTGGGCCTAGCAATGCCAAAGAGCTCTACACAAAGACGGAATGGGAGGTTGATATCGCAAGTGCCATTGCAAGCTCAGAGACTAAAGATGAAGACACGGTTTCTGACCTGGAACTTGTCGACCTATGTGAGCGTCTCTCATACTTTTACCTCCGAGAACTCAACAACGCCATCAGCCGCGAAGAAGTCCCCGGTTTTGACTGGCACTTCCAACGCATCTTTGAATGGATAGACCATCTCTTCCCTATGATCAAGTCTGGAAAACATCCTACCATCAAGGACGAATGGTCGTCCGACTCGAGGGAGTGGTTGATGCAACAGAGCACCAAGTATCCTGGTAGAATTGATCTCCAACTCATCCAAGCTGTCGGCGAGAACCTTCCCGCTGTTGTTCGAAAGCAAACTACTATGTTGGAACACATGGTCAAGGACGATATGCTGAACCGCATCTACAAGTATGGTCTCGGTTTCGAAAGAGCCAACGTATATCTCGGACGTATCTCCAAGCAGGTCGCTCACCGATATCCCCGCATGAACATTCTCGAGATTGGTGCAGGAACAGGAGGTGCTACAAAGGGTATTCTGGAATCACTCGGTACCACCTTCGAGAGTTATACCTTTACAGATATTTCCACCGGTTTCTTTGAGGCTGCTTCTGAGGCCTTTGAGCACTGGGCAGCCAAGATGATATTCAAGCCTCTCAATGTCGAGAATGATCCAACTGAGCAAGGCTTCCCGGAAGCACACTACGACTTTATCGTCGCCTCCAATGTTCTCCATGCCACAAAGTCACTTGCCGTCACCATGCAAAACGTCCGCAAACTCCTCAAGCCTGGTGGTCAACTACTGCTTCTCGAAGTCACCAGCGACATCGTTCGAGTCAAACTCATGATGTCTGGTCTCTCGGGCTGGTGGCTTGGTGGTGATGACGGCCGAAGATACGGACCTACCATTACTGTGCCTCAATGGGATTCGTTGCTGAAGCAGACTGGCTTCTCAGGGGTTGACAAGACTGTCAATGACTTCGTTGATGACAACAAGTACATGACCTCTGTTATGCTGTCACAAGCCGTCGACGATAAGTTGCAAGTACTACGAGAACCCCTAACGTCTCGGGGTGATTGGCTTGTCCCTCAGTCAATCACCGTTGTGGGTGGGAAGTACAATGATATCTCCAAGAATATTGTTGGCTTACTCAATAGAATCAGCAACGCTCCCCAGCCTCTGGTAAACTATGTGGATAGCTTCGAGCAGCTCGCATTGTCTGATGCTCACGTCCGATCAGCCCTGGTATTGGAGGACCTTGATGAACCTGTCCTCAAGAACCTGACAGAAGACAAACTCCGAGGAATTCAAAGACTCATCAATGAATCTCGACAAGTCCTCTGGGTATCGATGGGCTGCCAGAAAGATGAGCCCTTTTCCAACATGTCTATTGGAATGTGTCGCAGTCTGGCGTCTGAGTACCCTCACATCCACCTACAGCACGTTGACATTGAGGGTGAGATGGCCCCCGTTACTGCATCTAAGCTAGCCGAGGCTTTTGTCCAGCTCGTCTTCAGAGCATCACTCAAGTCCGAAGATATCGTCTGGTCTATCGAAGCCGAATTGATCCTCCGAGATGGACAGTGGTTTATCCCCCGTGTCAAGTCTGACAAGGAACTCAACGACCAGCTCAATGCCAGCAAGATGAAGATCCAGACCCAAGCCGCATTAGACTCGAGCACGATTGAGATCCAACAGCGTGGAAACCAGTTTGCGATTGTGCAGCCCGTCGCTTCACTTTCTGTAACCAGCTCTTCCCCTCTCATCGACATCACAGTCACGCACTCCCTCCTCTACCCTTTCCAGTTTGGAACCAAGTCTTCTGGTTACCTCTGCTATGGCTACACCGACTCGGAACCTGCCGCCAAGGTTCTCGCTATCTCAGAGACCAACCGTTCGAGAATCTCTGTCCCCTCCTTCTTCATCTGGGAGCTCTCATCGGGCACTGGTGAAGCTGCCGGTATCTTGCGCAAGACTGTCCTCGCTGTTACTGCTGACAGAGTTCTGAGCGAAGTTGAAGGAGGCGCAACTGTACTCATTCACGAGGCTGATAAACTGCTTGGAGCTGCTTTCCAGTGGAAAGCTGCCGATCTCGGACTGCGTGTTGTTCTGAGTACTTCAAAGATGAGCGAGACAAAGTCCGACGGAGTTGTCTTTATCCATCCTCTCGCCCCTGAGCGTGCTGTCAAGAAAGCTGTTCCTGAAGGCACCAAGCTCATCGTTGATCTTTCTGGACAAGATTACAGTATTATCGACTCTCCTCTTCGACGTTATCTCCCAGCTCAATGCAAGTTCATCCAGCTGCAGGACATTCTCGGAAACGTAGCTCAGGGTGTTAACGATCCCATTATTCACGGAATCCGTGATGCTATCCGCTCGTCGCTTGATGTTGGCGAAAAGGGCCCAGTTGTTACTCCATCAGAGTTAGTCAACAGCCAGACATCTGTTAAGGACTATGCCACTGTTGTCCAGTTCTCCACCGATACGACAGTCCCGACTATTGTCCAGCCGTTGGATGGTAAACGGTTGTTCCGCTCAGACAAAACCTATCTTCTCATCGGCTGTACTGGAGGTCTGGGTAAAGCTCTCTGCAGATGGATGGTATCATCCGGTGTTCGCTTCCTGGCCTTAACGACTCGAAATATTGACGCCATCGATAAAATCTGGCTAGAGGAATTGAGACTTCAAGGCGCCCAAGTCAGACTTTTCCAGGCCGATGTCAGTGACAAAGCAGCCTTGACTAGGGCTTATGCTCAAATCGTCAAAGAGATGCCCCCCATCTGCGGTGCTGCCAACGCTGCTTTGCTTCTGTCTGATCGAACTTTTAGTGAGCTCAAGGTCAACGACTTCACCAAGGTCTTTGGGCCAAAGGTCAAGGGTACTCAGAATCTCAATGAGCTTCTCATGGACCAGAAGCTCGACTTCTTCATCATGTTTTCTTCTCTGGCTAGTGTTGTCGGAAACCGTGGACAGGCTAACTATGCTGCTTCAAATCTCTTCATGAGTGCCATTGCCGAACAGAGAAGATCCAAGGGCCTTGCTGCTTCAGTCATGCACATCGGTATGGTTTTGGGCGTTGGATATGTATCGTCAACTGGAGCGTATGAAACTACTCTCAGGAGTTCCAACTACATGGCCATCTCCGAGACGGATCTCCTCAACATGTTCTCACAAGCCATTCTTGTTGGACAACCGAATTCCAAGCACGCCCCTGAGCTAATCACTGGTCTCAACCGGTACAGCCTTGAGCCCGATGCTCAGAAGTATTTCTGGCGAGACAATATGAGATTCTCGCATCACACTATCGAAGAAGAACGCCAGGAACGTTCCTCTACCACCAAGGTCTCTATCTCGCAACGTCTTGCTGAGGCCAAAGATAATTCCGAGATTCTGGCCATTGTGGAGGAGGAATTCTGCACAAAGCTCGAACGCATGCTTCAAGCTGAGAGCGGTTCCATCAAGACATCGCAGACTTTACTTGGCTTAGGTGTTGATTCCCTCATTGCAGCGGAAATTCGATCGTGGTTCTTCAAGGAGTTGGATGTCGACACTCCAGTGCTGGATATTCTCAACACTGCTTCCATCACTGAGCTGTGTTCTTCAGCAGTGTCTAATCTTCCGGCTGTTTCTGGACAGACGACAGCTGAATCCAAGACGGAGGTTACAAGCGAGGTAAGAGTTGTATGTAATACTCTCTCGTAATGATTGCTAACTTGTCCAGGCCATCAAATCCCTTGATGCCGTTGTCTCATCCACAGCGACGTCAAGTCTCCCCACCGAAAATGAACCTTTCACTATTAAAAACAGCCCCAACTCCACTCAAGTCACCAGCGAAGCAGGCGTCGATGATGAAGCACAAGTTGTCCCCCAGTCTAAGATCCAGCGTAACGGTCCTTTATCATTTGCCCAAGAGCGACTTTGGTTCCTGCAACAGTTCCTTCAAAACCCCACGACCTACAACGTCACCATGCACTACCGTATCAGCGGTCCTCTTCGACTGCGTGATCTTGAAGAGGCATTCAAACAAGTCATCCAGCGCCACGAGTCTCTTCGTACATGCTTCTACATCGACTCCGAGACCAGTCTTCCCAAACAAGGTGTCAACGAGCAGTCCCCCTTTCGTCTGGAGCAAAAGTCCAACTCAACTGCTGAGATTGAATACGAGAAGATGCAAAAGACAAGATATGATCTTGAACACGGCGACGTTATCAAAGCTGTTATAGTCCCCCATGACGATAATGAGTATGATTTGATCTTTGGTTTCCATCACATCGCCCTCGACGGTTACAGCGCTCAGATCATGGTGCGTGATCTAGCCATGGCATATGCTGGTCAAACTCTTCCGCCCAAGGATAAAGGGTATCTGGACTTTGCCATAGCTCAAAAGACAGCTGAACTCCCTACAGCCACTCTTGAATACTGGAAGACCGAATTCAACGAACTGCCGCCAACCTTGCCTGTATTTGACTTTGCTGAATGCAAGACCCGTGTTCCGTTGACTGACTACACCACTCGAGCCTTCGAACGGACGTTATCCCCCGAAGAAGGAACCAAGACCAAAGCCACCGCCCGAGCTCTTGGTGTAACGCCATTTCACATCCATCTCGCCGCCTTGCAAGTTGTTCTTTCTGATCTTGCATCCATTGACGACGTATGCATCGGTATAACCGACGCTAACAAGAACGACGCTGCTCATATGGATACGGTTGGCTTCTTTGTCAATCTCCTACCACTCCGCTTGAAGACATCGGAGTCACAGACACTATCTGACCTTGCTGCAAACGCTAAGGCCAAGGCCAATGGTGCTCTTGCTCATTCACAAATCCCCTTCGATGTTCTTCTCGACGAACTCAAGCTACCCCGCTCGACATTGCATAGTCCTTTGTTCCAGGTAGTACTCAACTACAAGATGGGTTCCACGGCCAAGGTGCCCCTGGCGGATTGTCAAGCACAGCTTATCACGTTCAAGGATGCGGACAACCCTTACGATCTGAGCTTCGACATTGAAACCTTTACAGATGGATCGACTTCGATTAGTGTAAAGACGCAAGAGTACTTGTATACTACTAGCGAATTGAGCTTCATCCTGGATAACTACGTGCACGTTCTGGGACTATTTGCCAGTCAACCTGCCCAGACTCTTGGCCAAATCTCTAAACCTACGACTGAACAGGTTCAGAAGGCTTTTGACCTCGGTCGGGGTGAGAGACTACCCTCTCCTCGGCTCGAGACATTATCCCATTATTTCGAAGACTGGGTCATTCGACAGCCTGAAGCTATTGCTATTCGCACCGATGATGGTAAAACATTGACATACAGTCAGTTGAAGCAACTGGTCAACCAGATTGCTGCGACGCTTGTCCAAGCAGATGTGAAGCAAGGCTCCAAAGTTGGTGTCTACTGTGAGCCTAGTCTCTACATCACGGCTTCGCTGATGGCGATTGCTGAAGTTGGAGGTGTCTATGTACCTCTGGACCCTCAGAACCCCGTCAAACGCCTTCAGCTGATCATCGAAGATTGCCGACCCGATGTGATTTTGATCGATGAGTCTACAAGCGATGAAGCCTCCAATCTGGACACCAAAGCCACGTTCATCAACGTCTACGACATCAACCCTCAGTCCACAACTCCCTCTGATTCGGAAAACCGTGCTCAGGGTTCCGCGTTAGGTTACATCTACTACACTAGCGGCACAACCGGCGTTCCCAAAGGTGTTGCCCTGACTCACTCTAACCTTGTCCATCATCTCCAAGCTTTGGTTCACTTCTATGACCTCAAGAAAGGCACAATGCTTCAGCAGGCTCCTCTTGGCTTTGATATGTCTCTTACGCAAATGTCCTTGACCCTCACTCTTGGAGGAAAACTTGTCGTTGCATGCAATCAAACTCGCAAGGACCCCCTACAGATTGCTCAATTAATGCTTTCTGAGAAAGTCACACATACTTTCATGACACCCACACTGGCATTGGCAGTCATTCACCATGGCTTTGACAACCTGAGGAAGTGTGTTGACTGGGAATTTGCTCTGCTTTCCGGAGAAGCTTGTCGCGCCCACGTTCCCCCGGCGTTCAAGAGTCTCGGTCTTGAAAAGCTTGGATTATATAACGGTTATGGTCCCACAGAGATTACTATCAACAGCAGCAGTGGATTTAATGAGCTCAGTGATAGTGCCCCCAGCGACACCCGAAACCCTTCTATTGGTCTGACACTTCCCGACTATTCTTGCTATATCCTAGACGACAACATGCAGCCCGTTCGTCCAGGATTCGCTGGCGAATTGGTTGTTGGAGGCTCGGGCATCGCTGCTGGATATCTCAACAGAGAAGATCTCACTCAAGCCAGGTTCCTTTCCGATCCGTTTGCTACCGCTGAGGACGTTGCTCGAGGGTGGTCACGCATGTATCGCACCGGAGACAAAGCTCGATTCTTGCCTGATGGCCGCCTTGTCTTCCTTGGTCGCATCGCCGGAGACTCACAGATCAAGCTCCGAGGTTTTCGCATTGAGCTTGAAGATGTCGCCAATACCATTGTCAAGAGCTCTGGTGGTGTTATCACTGAGGCGGCAGTATCTCTGAGACAAGGTGACAACGGAGATGGCGATAGTGCATTCCTGGTTGCCTTTGCCATCATCTCCCAATCACATGCCGCAGCGGATATCAAGGCCTTCCTCAAGCAACTTCTCAAGGACTTGTCTCTCCCAAGATACATGATTCCTGCCAAAATCATCCCGATCGATCGACTACCACTAAACTCGTCTGGCAAGCTAGACCAATATGCTCTAGACGCTTTGCCCGTCCCACAAGATGAGGAAACAACCAGTGAACCTCTTACGGAAACCCAGGAGAAACTCAAGCTGGAATGGCTGAAGGCTCTCCCTTCCATTGAAGCTGCGAGCGCTATTGGACCAGATACTGATTTCTTTGCTGCGGGAGGCAACTCCCTGCGCATTGTCACTCTGAGAGAGCACATATCTCGCGAATTTGGCGTTAGCATCTCGGTGTTTGATCTGTTCCAAGCAAGCACGTTACGCGAGATGGCAGCAAAGATTGACGGCTCGACACAAGGAGCTAAGACGAAGCCAATTGACTGGGATGAAGAAACTCGCATTGACACAACTAATATCCCTGCAACGACCAAAGAACAAATCACTTCCGTATCTACTGAAGGTTTGGAAGTCGCACTTACTGGTTCTACTGGATTTTTGGGCCGCTCTATTCTCAAGTCCCTTCTTCAAGACGAGCGTGTATCTAAGGTCCACTGTCTTGCCATCCGTTCTTCCTCCAACGAAACAGACCCCATCTTTTCTTCTCCTCAGGTCACATACTACAGGGGAGATTTATCTCTTCCACGCCTGGGGCTGTCTCAGGGCCAGTTTGACGAGCTTGCTCAAAAGGTGGATAGAATCATCCACAACGGCGCCGATGTCTCATTCCTCAAGTCTTATCAGTCGCTGAAACTTCCCAATGTTGAATCTACCAAGGAGCTAGCTCGCATGGCTAGTATTCGAAAAATTCCTCTACATTTTGTCTCGACAGGCGGTGTTGTCAACTTGACTGGACAAGATGGTCTTCCTGAAACTTCTGTTGCAGACTTCAAGCCCCCTTCAGATGGTTCTCAGGGATATGCTGCTTCTAAATGGGCTTCCGAGAAGATTCTCGAGAACTACGCAAAAGAGCTTGATCTTCCTGTCTGGATTCACCGTCCTGCGAACATCACCGGCACAAATGTCCCTACAGCAGATCTGATGCAGAACATTTTCCGCTACTCATCTGAGACGGGCTCTCTGCCTGATCTGTCTTCCTGGAAGGGCCAGTTTGACTTTGTTCCAGTTGAGCAAGTAGCAGCAGAGATTGCCAACTCGATTCATGAGACAACGAACAAGGCCGTATATCGCCATCACTGCGGTGATAAAAAGATTCCCGTCAGAGAACTTATCGCTTACCTCGAGGAGCAGACGGGCAAGAAGATGGAGATTGTTAGTGTACAAGAGTGGTTGAGTCGTGCTAAGGAAGCAGGTCTTGATGGAGTGACTGCTGTCTTGATTCAAAATATGCTGAAGCAGGGTGGAGGAATTGTTCCCTGGCTTCGAAAGGGAACTAATTAGATTCTTAGTAGTGCACTTTCTTGTCGTCAATCTGGAGTTTAGGTAGTTTTTTTATGGTTAGAATTTTATCAAACAATGTTCATTTTTCTCGATGTCCAGATTATATCATATAATTCCGTGATCTCAACTGACTTACACTCCCGATAACCTTCTCCTACGAAACTTACAGAATTTAATATCAGTGCTTATGAAGTCGCCATTGTACGTAGTGTTCAGGCAGATAATTCCATTTCTCATAAGTTCCAGATTGGGAGAGCGGTGATGACCTCGTTGAATCTTACAAACGTCTATACCCATCCCAATCATAGAACCTCAGGACCACGTCATTGCCTACCCAGTATCACCGACTGTCTACTCTTCAGCATGCCAACTTAATGATCCTTCCACCAGGTTCGGGGGCTGAACCCACTGCCAGCATCCTCCTGGTGGTAATCTTGGGCGCTCGTCACAATATCTGTCTCCCACCGCCCCGCCGTATCACCATTAATGACCTGGCAAATAAGCGCTATTAGGCGTACAAGACGCCCGTCACGTATGCAATATGTCACTGAGAGATTCCAATGAACAACTCAACGATTGCCGGAGACGTTGCCGACATACCAAACTGAGGTAATATCAATGCTTACCACGTATACACCCTGATGAAGTACATGCTCAGGTAAGGCTTGTGCAGGATGACTTAACTGACACAATCACACATGTCAGTGAGGCAGGCCAAGGCAGAAATGCAGATCCAAGGCATAGGCGGCGTATAATGGTCCAAAAAAGCAACAAACAACCCATTGTGGGAAATTCGTAAATGCCGTATCATGCCCTCACCTGATTGGCTTGTAGAATATTCCATGTCACAATCCTTTCCGTGCGGAAGATTTAGACGAAAAGGATTCACACCCCAGCTCATGTAACTCTCACTGCCCATGTTGGCACCCCCTGATATGCAGGACCGGATGGTTTCCCACCAAGATATGGTGTGACATCGGAAATTTACGATTCACGCCAGATCTCTGCCCGTCCCCTTCACTTTCCCCCCTTGTCTCGGTTACCGACAGTGATTTTCTGCGTTCCTATCTTACGACGAACCAACACAGCCTGTTATTCTGACCAGGGGGACTCATCCAGAACCTTGGCAGCTGGAGGTTTCCTATTAAAGAGAAAACCATCCGCTTCAACGATTTAGAAACAAAAAAGAAATGTGGAACCGTCCGACGGAGGATTCACACAATATCATGTCATTATCGAAGGACTTGGCCGGTGTTGAGGAGGACCGCTTGGAAAGTGAAGCAAATTTGGGGGATGGAGTCCGTCAATTTACAAACATTCTGCGGACAAGATTTTTAAGAGAGACAATTGTATACACATTATTAACAATCGCTATCGATTTCTGCACTTCCCAGAATATTCCCATTGAGACCATCACGCACTGGAATCATCTTCGTTTCTCTCGTAGCCTTTCATAATGGCTCAGCCAGAAACTCCCGTCCCGACCACAAACGTCGAGGCGACGGAGAAGAATGTGTCACCATCACCGCCTGAAAAGCCGACAGACACTGCCCCCGAGCCCCCTGCGTCAAACAAGAAAGGCGCGCGATTCTGGCTCATTTTCGTCGCTGTCGCGTTGACCACTTTCCTCGCCGCCCTGGACACCTCCATCATTTCCACAGCGCTACCGACCATCGCCGCAGACCTGGGCTCTGATTCACTCTACGTATGGATCATTGATTCCTATCTCTTGGCTTCTACGGCTACAATCCCCATTTTTGCCCAGGCCGCCAACATCTACGGTCGTCGCAGTCTGACTCTTCTAGCCGTCTGTCTCTTCACTCTCGGCAGCGGTCTATGTGGTGGCGCGCACAACACGGCTATGATGGTTGGCGGTAGGGCCGTTCAGGGAATCGGAGGCGGTGGTGTATTGACCATGTCTGAGATTGTCGTCTGTGATATGGTCTCAATCAGGGAGCGAGGCATGTACGCCGGCATCATTGGTGGTGTCTGGGCCATTGCTGCCGTTGTGGCTCCTGTCATGGGAGGTGCATTTGCTCAAGATGTTTCGTGGCGATGGATCTTCTACATCAACCTCCCTATTGCGGGTGTTGTTCTAGTCTCCTTGGGTCTATTTCTGAAGCTAGCCCGTCCACCACCCGGAACCTTTAAAGAGCAAATGAGCAGAATCGATTGGGGAGGCAGTGTCCTCCTGATCGGATCTGTTACATCGATTGTTCTTGCTCTGAGCTGGGGTGGTTCCGAACACAAGTGGTCCGACTGGGAGACCATTGTTCCTCTCGTCATTGGTCTCGCCGCTCTACTTGCTTTCTTTGCCTATCAGGCTGTCCCTTGGTTAAAAGAGCCAACTATGCCTCTGAGACTGTTCGGCAATCGAACTTCATCTTCGCTACTCATCATCAGCTTCATTCACAGCTTGCTTCTATACTGGATCTGCTATTTCCTTCCCGTCTACTTCCAGGCCGTCAAGGAGGCTAGTCCAACTCGTTCTGCCGTCATGCTATTCCCCATCGCTTGCACAAGTGCACCCGGAGGTGTGGCTGCTGGAATCACCATAACCAAAACAGGCAAATACCGCATCTGGCACTTCTCGGGCTTTGTCCTCATGTCTATTGCCTGCGGCTTGTTCACTCTTCTTGACGAAGACTCTTCGACCGGTCGTTGGGTCGGGTTCCAAATCCTGTTTGGCTTTGGTACCGGTGTTGTCTTTACCAGCACGCTTCCTCCCATCTTGGCCAGTCTGCCTGATTCCGATGTCGCTGTTGCCACTGGCGCGTGGACATTTATCCGCAACTTTGGTTCCATCTGGGGTATTGCTATTCCAGCTGCCGTGTTCAATAATCACGTCAACCACGCGGCTTCTCGAATTTCTGATCAGACCGTTAGGAGTAACCTGATTGATGGAGGCGCATACGAGCATGCCACGCAGTATTACCTTCGAACCCTTAACTCCGATCCGGAGCTTAAGGCCGAGGTTATTCAGGTATACCTGAACGGCCTCAAGGTTGTGTGGCAAGTATCGATTGCGTTCTGTCTGTTGGGCTTCCTCTTGTCCTTCTTGGTGCGCTCATTGACACTGCGCGACGAGTTGGTCACCGAGTTTGGTTTACAGGAGGAGGCATCCGATACAGCAAAGATCAAATCGAGTGAGGAAGGGGTTACAAGTTCTTCATAGGTGGTTTTGGTACAACCAGACAGTTTGGTTGGATCGAAGGGATATTAGTACAAATTGGAACTGGAAGTTCGTTTCTTATATCTAGTAGCATGGCAAATCTTGTAGGGTGCATTCTGTCCACTTCGCATTCTTCTCTTTCATCGTTGAGTATTTATTATATCTTGAGATATCCGGACTTGTTAGAGTATTTAAAACTCCAATAAATCACCACTGAACCAATCTCTTCTACAATGACCTCGTACCCTGTACTCTTTATTACCAGCGTCAATTATGCCCAATTTTGTTGATCCCTGTCAGTCTGTTCTTCCAACCAACGACTATAAATTCCACCTCATCATTCTTTTCGTCTTATCAACGTCAACTGCATTCAAGCACTTCTAGAACAACAGTATATCAATATCGACCATGGACTTTATCACATTCCACAACATCATTGCCGGCAAGCCTCGACGTGCTGATACCACGTCCTCCGGCACCAATCCCCTCAATCGAGAACCGCTTTGGCCTGTCCCCATTGCCACTGCAAGTGATGTCGACGAGAGTGTTTGCGCAGCCAAACAAGCATTTCCCGCTTGGTCTCAGACGCCATACAAACAAAGAACCGAATTGTTGGAGAAATTCGCAGATCTCTATCTTTCCCATGCCAACGAGTTTTGTCAGCTACTTGCTACTGAATGTGGAAGGACTGTAAGTTCACGATGGGCAAGAGGATAATACACATGCTAACAACTTCAGGCTGGTAATGCGGCGATAGAAGTCTATTTTGCTGCGCAATGGCTGCGATATCCATGTTTGTCACTCTTTCTCACATACATGTGTTTTACAACTGACCAGTAAAGCCAAATATGAGATTCCTGAAGAACGTATTGAGGACGATGCCAAAGTCGCTATCGTCACCCACGAGCCACTTGGAGTGGTTGCAGCCATTTGTCCTTGGAACTGTATGTATTCACAACATCGATAGATTTTGACAGGCATCATGTTAACCAGATTATGCTGTCTACAGTTCCTCTCATGCTTGGTACGTCTTCTCAATACCGTGAAAATGAAAATCAAACTGACTTGACCAGCGATGGGAAAGATTGCCCCTGCTCTGGCTACCGGCAACTGTGTGATACTCAAGCCATCGTATACGCCACTATCCCCTTGTTTCGCAGCACATTTCACTGACTCAACTCAGACCCTTTACTCCGTACACGTCTCTCAAACTGGTAGAACTTGCTCAACAAGTCTTTCCACCATCTGTCTTGCAAGTCCTTCATGGGGACGATAACCTTGGCCCTCTGCTGGTCAAGCACCCGAGAATCCAGAAGATATCATTTACTGGATCTACTGCAACAGGCAAACAGATCCTCAGAGATGGTGCCGAGCATATGGAGAGAATCACTCTTGAAACGTACGAACAATGCATATCTCAGATCTGTATAATTTACTAATGATATCAGCGCCGGTAACAACCCGTCTATCATCCTCCCCGACGTAGACACCAAAGCCATCGCCCCCCAAATCGCTGGAGGCTTATGGTTCAACGCCGGCCAAGTCTGCATCGCTACTCGCCGACTTTACATCCACCAAGACATCTTTGATGACATGGTGTCCCAACTTCTAGAAGCTACCACCGAGTCAACCAAGGAATTGGCCGCGCACGTTGGACCGATTCAGAACGAGATGCAGTTCCAGAAACTCACGCAGACCCTTGCCGACGCGAAGAAGGCGGGGCATGAACTGTTGTCGTCCGAGACGAGTCAGACGGTACCCAGCGAAGGATTCTTTATCCGGCCAACTATTATCAAGAACCCACCACCAGAAGCAGATATTGTTCAACAGGAGAACTTTGGTACGTTACTTTGTAACTCATCATATCCAACGATCATGATTCACCCCCTGAGCTCACTCCCATACACCGCTAACACACCCTCCTTAGGCCCCATCGTTTCATGCATCAAGTTCTCTTCCCTCGACGAAGCCGTATCCCTGGCGAATAACACCGACAGCGGCTTAGCTGCCAGCGTGTGGAGCAAGGACACATCAGCCGCCAGACGAGTTGCCGCCCGTCTCGAGGCAGGCAACGTCTACATCAATGGACCACCCCAACCGGACCCCCATGTACCGTTCGGGGGTCATAAGCAGAGTGGGCTGGGTGTCGAATATGGATTGCAGGGTTTGTTGTCCTTCTGCCAGACCAAGTCTTTGTACCTGTACAAGTGAGGCCAAACCCTTGCTATTTATCCCTGTCAGGTATCAACACCCCCTCCTTATCGATAGATAATCCACTTCAATCTTCCGTTTCCAAGGATGTTAGCACTACTCCCCGCCATCATGTTAAACCCTGCTCTTAATGTTGACTGTATGATTACTTTCCCGTAGCATGTACCGTATTTCCGCTGCTAGCCTTACATGAAGAGACCTAGTCACGCAAAATCCTTCTACCCACCTACCGATACCATATTTGACCCCGACATATGTAAACTTGGTGCATACGTCTGCAGCAATACGGGCATCATGAACGGCCGAACCTTGAAACAATGGATAGAATCCTTTGTCGCTCATCGCAATCCTCCTCCCTCTTGTTTACTCTTCACCCTTTCTCACCGGAGGCTTTCTTTCGTCATACGATGATACTCGATGCCAGGTTTCATCAGCTCACAAAATGTGCACGTCAGTTTGTTTATTGTGCGTTCCGGTAGTCGCCGAGCATGTTCATGATGCGGTATCGTATTTGCTGCCTGTAGAGGATTACCTCAAACAACCCTATGTCTTGTTGAGTAGTTCGTACTCAATAATTAGATACCGCTTTATAGTACGACCGTCCCCAGACTAGTCGTTGTGATCCTCCTCATTTCTTTGGTCAAAGACTTCGAGCGCACCCACACGTCCATTGCTCTTGGTCCATCATGGCGTCCAAGCCAGTTCAAGACCTGTTTAGGTCAAAACTCGAATTACTCCCCAAGGAAGCCCAGGACATCCTGGAGAACTTGACCGTAACCAAGATCTTGCTGTCGTTTGTGGTTTTGTTCATCGTTGTACCCAGGTTTATCGAGGTGAGTATTTGTCACTACAGTCAGTAGATAACCTGTTAACATTTTGATAGCTTCTTCAAAACTTCTTTTCTCCCATCAGCTCCATCCCCGGCCCTCTGATCAACAAGCTCAGCCCATGGCCTTTGGAGATTGCAACATTCAAGGGCAAAAGGTAAGCTTTTCTCGAACGGATTTTGACCTAAGATCAGTCCCTGACGTTATTCAGTCATCGTTTCGCTCGTGCTCTTCATGAGAAATATGGCCCTATTGTTGTCCTCGCCCCAAAGATGGTGTCCATTGGTGACTCCAAGGAAATCAAACGCATCATTCAGACTGAAGACTGGGTCAAGTCCGAAGCTATCTACGGCAACTTCAGGCAAGACAAGAAACGGCCCACACTTCTCGCTTTTACTGAGAAGAAGGCTTACTCCAGACGCAAGCGTATGCTGTCGTCCATGTTTGGTATTCGATACATCCGAAGCCTTGAGCCCCTGATGAAGTCCTGCGTTGATGCCGGTGTCAAGCACCTTAACAAGCTTTGCGATGATTCCTCCAACAGCACAGTCATCAATCTCCAGCACTTTGTCCATGGGTTGGCCATCGACACTATTGGGGTCACCACTTTCGGTGGCAGTTTCCATGTCGTCGAGAATGGAAGCCATCCTCTGCCTTTGCGCTTAAAGGCTGGCATGAAGATCTCTGCTGTGATGCAGCTGATTTCATGGATTCAGTACATTCCTTTCTTGCCCAAGCGCGACCCTTACATTGAGCGCTTTACGTATGATATTGTCGACAAGCGCCGTAAAGAAGCTGGTTCTGTTAAGCATCAGGATTTGCTCCAGCATTTGGTTGACGTCAGTGACGATTCACCTGGCTCCGAGTTCCGTACGTCAGACGTTCAGGACGAAAGTGTCATTCTGCTCGCTGCTGGAAGTGAGACAACCGCCAACGCCGAGCTCTTCACCATCATCATGCTCCTTAAGCATCCCGAGGTTATGAAGAAGTTGGTTGAGGAAGTCGACAAATGGTATCCTCCCAGTGAGCCTGACCGTGAGACGGAATGTGCCTACTCTCAGACTGGAATGACCTATCTCCAAGCATGCGTTGACGAGACAATGCGACTTATTCCTGGGCAGGCCACAGGAAGTCCTCGTGAGGCTTCCAAGCAGGAGAATCTTCTTGGGTACCGCATTCCCAAGGGCACTACTGTTTTCCCCAACACACAGGAGGCTCACCTGGATGGCACGATCTGGGAGCAGCCTGAGAAGTACATTCCAGAGCGATGGCTGGATATTTACGCTCAGAACCAGACATCCAGCGTGCCGTTTTGGCCATTCTCCGCCGGCAGTCGTGTATGCGTTGGAAAGCACTTTGCCTTCCAGGAGATGCATCTCTCGCTGACAACGCTTTTGCGAAAGTTTACATTTGAACATGTTCCTGGTCAGGATGAGACGACTGTATTCCGTATTGCGCAGCAGTTGGAGTCGGATTCGTACCAGGTCAAGGTGAAGAAGAGGTTTACTTGATGCCAGCAGTCGAAGATGAATTGTTGATGGAACAACTATAGATGGTTCGCTGCTTAGACAGGAAAGGGAAGGTTCTGAGCTGTAGATGGGATCATTATGAGATTTGCGTTCTATCACCATGGATACGATTTAAATATAGATAGTGGCGCTTTATGTATATTAGTAACATTGACTTTCATCAGGTTGAGAACTACGGCTTGCATAAATCTCAAGATAGTGATCGCAAAGCTCATCGTAGCAGTCGAAAACAATTATGACCTCATTTAGCAACAGTAGCCTCGACGGACGTGCCAGGCGTTAATGAGAAGTCTAGACTAGCTATTTTGGATGAAATCCTGCCGCTCTATGAGCTTCCGGGTATATAACTGCCATCTCCTGCCCGCTTTCCCAGTCCAACTTTTCCTCTTCATCTTCTCACTCTCTTCCTCCCGTCCAATCCCACCACAATGGCTGACAAAGCGAACATCAACAACGTGCCCATGCAGGGCAAGGGAGCATATAGTTCTCATGCTGCACTACAACGTGAGGCTATGCTCAAAGCTCTCCCTCTGTTCCAGAAAGCTGCTGGAGCGGTGGGTTCAAAGTTCAGCGACACTCGTACTACCATTGTCGAGTATGGGTCTGCTCATGGCAACAACTCGTAAGTGATACTACACACATTTGCTTATTTGGAAATTATGCCATTACATACTGACATGTCGTAGACTGGACCCAATGGAAGCCATCCTGCCAACTGTCCCCAGTGGCCAGGTCCAGCTTCTCTTCAGTGATCGTCCTGAGAATGATTTTGGCACTCTATCAGAGACCATCACCACCTGGGCGGACAAACTCGACAAACAAAAGTTTCCTCACAATCTGTTTCTGGGCATGGTCCCTCGCAGCTTTTATCGAGAAGTCATCCCACCCCAGTCTGTCCACCTCGGTTTCTCCCTTGCTGCCCTCCACCATCTTGACCACGTACCCCAACCCACCGACAAAACCGATGAAGAGAAGCTTCTTCAACAACAAGCCCACAGTGATCTATCCACTTTCCTCAAGCTTCGTTCCAGTGAGATTGTATCCGGCGGATCACTCGTTCTCTCTTTTGTGAGCCAAGCATCCGCCGGCTACGAGAACTACAGCGGACCTGTCGATGCATGCCGTAACGCCATGATCCAAATGGTTCAGCAGGGCAAGATCCCAGTCTCCGTGGCCGGTGCATTCCGGGTGCCAACCTACAACCGAACACTGGACGATGTGCGAAAAGTGCTGGCTGAGACTGCAGAAACATGGACGGTTCAAGATTTATTCGAGGATGACGTTACTCACCCGGCCATTCATGACCTTCAAAACACGTCAACGAATGATGAGGAGGCAAGTCGCAAGTATGCCAATACGGTGATTGATTGGATGATGGCTGTCTGCTCTGGATATTTTACCAAGGCTCTCAAAGTGGGCAGTCAGGAGGGTTATACGGCTGAGGAGGAGGATGCGTTGCTGCGAGACTGGGTGGCGAGGACAAAGGATAATTTCATTCGTGATCACAAGGATGAGGAGGTTGTTTGTTCTTTCATCTATGTTCGATTGGAGAGACTGTAGTAATCGAACTAGGGAAGACCATTTAGAATTGTTCTAAGCAGTAGCGGTTAAGCTCGAACAATGTCAAGAGTTTTCACTTTGATTTTTCTTTCATGTGCCCTTATTACAGAATGGATCCGTGGAGATGGGGAATTTGCAGCCAGTATCACAGACATATTCATCGATCAGACCGGGATCGCCACTCTCGACGATGACGATGGAGATACTATTAGATTTGGGTTTTTGAATATCAATAGCTTCGGATACGCAAGTCAAGTAACGAGAACAAACTACTTCTTTCCAAACAATAACGCTCTTTTACACTCACTCACTTCTGTATGCTCAGTCGTTGAGTTGTCCGCCCCCTTCTCTTACTCATCAAAGATGAATAAGCTGAGAATCAACATCAGCAGACGATATAACATCCAAAACACATCCTTTCTTGTAGAAATAGAGTGAATATTATCTTGTGTCACTCAGAGGTTTAGAGCATGAGCTTATTTCTATCAAAGTCCATGACCATGTTAAGCTTGTTCGCCTAACTGGGAATCGCTTCAATCAACGAAGTAATGCTGTATTAGTCTCTTGTTACAAGAATGCCGATCATGATCCGAGACTCACTGAAAGGACAGATGTGCATAGAATATGACAACAGGTTTCAGCTGGCAGAGCTGAGGCTGATATCAAGGTGTCTACTACTTGACAAATGTGTTGGGCAAGGGGGAAGAAAAAGGACTTTCCTGAGATCGATAGATATCGCAGTAGAATTATTAATGACGGAATACTTTTTCTTACTCAAACTTTCTGGCTCTTCTCTGCCACTGACACCTTTTGTTGTCATCCTGCGAGATTGACATGCTTTCGCATAGCTGGAGGAGTCAACCACCAACATGACAGGGTTGAAATGTCGCTCTTTTTCTGGGACTTGTATAACTAGTAACTCTCATAATTCTTGTCTGTCTTCAATACCTTCATCACGAGCTCCCCAGCTTCTCGTTTGCTTGCTTTGAGTCTTCAGGCAGTTAATAAAACCCTGTTTGTCATTGCTGATCTAACGAACTTATCCCTTAACTCACACAGTCGGGATGATCACCACCAGGAACAGGGGGGAACCACACGATTAACATCAGATGCGGCAAGGATATGTTGGAGTTTAACAAGATTCCCGGACCGTAAATAGGTTGGGGCTTACCGAGATGGTGATCACGATGAGTTTGATGTCAAAAAAATCGAATGATTGGTGCCATTTCAGATCACTCACCCTAGTTTCCACCAGAATATTGAATTCGAAGTACACGCTAAGTGATAGACGCGAATCTACTATATACAATTACTACGATCTAAATGAGATTACCTCGTTATCAATTGATGCTATTTGCGTAAATCGTCCATTTGTATAAAAACATCATATTTATCTAATTCACTATCTTGATGTTGACATGAACAATGATCTCAATTATGACATCATCATCACCCCACGAACAGGAGAACTTGGCACTTGAATTCGAATAACATGGAACAGCAAGTTGGCACTATACAAATATCTTGATTTTCCCACTCATTCTCCCCTCCCCTCCCCTCATATCTCTCAGTTCAACCAACTTCCCCAAAATGAACGTCAACGTTCCCAACCTCATCAAGGCCGCCGTCCCCGAGGCCGAGGGCCGCAACGTCCAGATCCTCTCCAGCAACAGCTCAAATTACAGAGACGGCACCTTTCTGTCGGGCGACTTTCCGCGCAATCCTCCCAAGCTGTACATCACAGGCGAGAATGATGACTTTGATGAATTGACGCTGTCGGAGTGGAGGGAGGAGGGGTTCGATGTAGAGTACATCTCCATGGAGAGCTGTGGTGATGGATACCTACGAAAGATCAAGTCTTTGAGTAAACAGAATCTGGGACCATGCGAAAAGTTTGGAATTGTTGGTAAGTTGTGAAATGAGAGGGATTATGAGTGAATACTGACAATACCAGCATATGATGACGCTGCGGCAATTTGTCTTGAACATTTCCATATCCTAGACAACAACCCAGAATTCAAGCTCGGCCTTCTCATCGCCTACTACCCAACATCCATTCCCGACACTCGTGGCAAATTCCCCAGCAGTATCAACGCCCTTGTTCATCTCGCCGCCGGTGAAGAGGTCGGCGTCATCAAGCAGTCTCAAATGATTGGCATCCAGGGCAAGAAGCGTGTTCGCCGCAAGAAGATCGGCAGCGGTATCGGTACTGGCGGTAAATTAAACCTCGCGTACCCGAGCTACACCTACAACGCTGAGCCGGGGTTCGCTGAGCATGATCTTGATGAGTATGATAGAATCTCGGCTGAGCTCGCCTGGAGTCGAAGTCTGGGTGTAGCAAGAAAGGTGTTTGGGATCCATCCTGACCTGGAACTCGTATTAGAGAATAACCTACAAAGTAAGTAAACATTTACTTACATGCATGATATGAAAAAAATAAATACTGACACCATCAAGGCAAATTCTTTTCTCAAAAACCTGACCAGGCTCTCTCAACCTTTACAACCAACAGAACCCCTCACGTCACCAACATGCCCACCCTCACAGGCGGCATCGGCGTCAACGAGCTAAAACACTTCTACTCGGAATTCTTCTCCTCTCCTCCCTCCCGCATCATCACTCTCCTCTCCCGCACCATCGGCGTCGACCGCGTTGTCGACGAGATGCACGTCTCATTCAAACACACCCAAGAAGTCCCCTGGATCCTCCCCGGCGTGCCCCCTACCAACAAGCGCGTCGAGATCCTCATGGTCAGCATTGTTGCGCTCAGGGGAGGAAGATTGTACTCTGAGCATGTGTACTGGGATCAGGCTAGTGTGCTGGTGCAGATTGGACTGCTGGACCCGAAATTATTGCCGGATAGTGCGAAAGAGTTGGGTGTCGAGAGGTTACCTGTTGTTGGAAAACGAGCGGCGAGGAGGATATTGCATGCTAGGAATGAGAGTGAGGATGAGGGAGAAGCTGATAATGAGTTGATTCCTGGGTGGAATAAGAAATAGTTGGCTATGACATATTAAGTGTTGATGGGCGGCGTTAAGCTGTTAATGAAACAAATTGTCTATGAAGAGGAGTAATTATGTACTTGATTGTAGGTATTCCATGGCAACTTATTCCTGGAAGTCCTTTGGAAATCTTTTGGAAATCCCTGGGAAATCGTGCCAGGCTAAAATGTGTCAACCCCTGACTACCGTCTCCCGGTAAACTAGTCATTAGCGGCCGCTTGTGCACATCAGCCCATGTGTTCACCAAGCAAATAATGGAGAATGATCTTCTTGGTTTCCGTCGTGATGTAGATGTTGTATCCAACATGCATCTATCCTAGGTCCCCTTTCATCCGCATTTCCAAGGCTTGTGCAACACCACGGAGACGTTCATACCTAAACTTCATGATAGTGACCACAAGCTAAATGACGTCAATCCCAATGGGAAACGGAAAAAGGAAAAAGCTCACTTGATCATTCAGAGACTTCACCATGTCAGTCACGATAATTAAACCTGGACGCGAATTAAAATAGATTTTGATTCCTCACGCACAACGCTGACAAACTGGCTTACCATCCAAATCAGCCCATTCATTCCAACTTCCACATCTTCCCGAGATCATCAGCTTACCCTACACTGACGAACAAGGAGCGGCCGTTCCCTGCGGCACGTCGGCGTATGCGGCATTATGCGGCATCAACCATTCGGCCATCTCCGCCACTCATCGGTACGAGATTTGCGGCATTCTGGTCATGGGTTGAGAAAACACTTTTCACCTTTTCTTTTCCGTCTCTGCCCGAGTTTAATATGGAGGTTTACAGTGTCATGCTTTGTAAAATCGTATGACGACCTGAATTTCGGTTTCTCCGCCAAGGGTCCCGTCGTGCTGGAACGGTATATATATCCAAGGACCCCGTTTTCACCATCAGTCTTCCTACCCCCTGGTCCACATCAGACAAACCATTCTTCCTGACTAAACTCTCGACCTTTTTTGAGTCTTCTCTACTCCTACATACCCTACAATCCCTGTCGATAAATTCATCATGAAGATTCTCACCAAAGAAGAAGAAGAAGCCCACTACAAGGAGGTTGTCAAAGGCGGCCTCATCGGCGGCGCGCTAGGTGTTACTCTCGGTCTAGGCGGCGTCTACTTTGCGTCCAAGCGATATGCCACCTTCCGAGGTCTCACCATCCCATTCAGAGCTTTCCTCGTCACCTCATCAGGCACATTCATGGCCATTGTCAACGCCGAGCGCTGGAGTATAGCACATCAGATTGCCCAGGATCCCCGAAGGAATTACACCGACGAGGCAGCACGAACTGCACAGCTCATTCGCGAAAACAAGTCAACGTACGAGAGATTTATGGAGTACGGACAGGAAAACAGATACAAGATTGTCTTTATCTCATGGCTGGCTTCCATGGGTATCGCATTCGCCATCGTCAGTCGACAACCTCTCAGCACAGCCAACAAGGTCGTCCAGGCAAGAGTCTACGCTCAAGGTCTCACACTAGCCGTTCTCATCGCCTCTGCTGCGTTTGAGCTCAACGACGCCAAGCAGGGCAACAGTCGCTGGCAGACTGTTATGGTGGCTGATCCAGATCATCCGGGGCAAAAGATCGCCAAGAGGATACATAAGGAGGAGTATGAGGGCCAAGATCTCTGGAAAGGTGAGTTTTGACTACACTGTGTATTTGAACAAAGTTGCTAACTCGGTATAGATATGGTCGCAGCTGAGGAGCGAAGGTTGGCTGCAAAGAGTGCCGCTGCTGCTGGACACTAAATGTGTGGTTGACTGGACACAGCTAGCCTGTGTATTAATGATGAGCGCCTGTAAAATAGATTTTAATTGTCCTGTTGAATTTATCTGATTATCGATCGCTGTGTTGTCTCAGGCGGGTCCCATACAATATCTTTCACTGACAGTCTTGGTCGGGCTGGAATATTCATCGTCTTGCCTGCAGGAGAAACGAGATCCAACTGTTTGATGTTTCTAATAAGTAAGGATGAGGGAAGAGTTGCGCCCTCATGGAGAACGTGCGGCACGGAGCGAGAAGGCATGATCGTCTCGACTGCTCGTGTACTGACAGCTTCATAAAGAATCCTGGCGTCATCCACCGTCCCGGAATGATACAACCCAACACCAGAGCTTGCGAGTGACAGGGGATCGCCTGTTCCGTATGGAGTAAAGGCATTTCCAACATTATTGACAGACAGGCAAGCATTGAGACCGTAGTCTTTGATGAGCTTTGGTACGTTCAGAGTACCGCATTGGCGGCTGAGAGGGGTATCATGATCAGATACGTCATCAGACGGCCTACCCATCATGAATACATCGCTAGTGGGGAGGCCAACAAAATAGATCGGCAGCTTGGAATCTTTGATTCTTTTGGAGAAAGATATCAGGTCGGAGTGCGATGCTTGCGTGAGTCTGGTAGCATGTCCTAGAACAACAGTAGGAGCTCCATCGCCGGTCGGCCAGGAATTCCTTTCCAAGGTGTCGAGCAAGAAACTGAACTGGCTCATGACATCTCCGACAGAGAGATTATACTCGAGATGAAAGTCCAGATGCAGCTTGTGTTTCAAAGCTGTGTTAACGGCCCACTCAATGTTTTGCCGTGACCTTGTCTCGTCTTCCTCCACATAAGGGGTCGTGCCGAGCACATCTACCCAATCACTATATTCTGCAAGGGCGGCTGACAAGATTGAATTATTTTCCTGTCCGTGATCCGTTGAAAAGATGGGGTCTTGTGCGAATGCGCAGATCTGGACGTTGATAAAGTCGACGAAATCCTTCTTGAGTTGAATGGCTGCTTTGAGAGGCTCTAGACCAGTGACATGGTCAATCTCGACAAAAGCTCGGACAAAAGCGACGCCTTGAGTGTAGCTTGTAGCAAGAAGCTGAGAGCCTCGTAGGTACAAGTCATCTTTAGTGTATCGCTTCTTAGCAGCAGCAGTGTTGGATAATGCCTCTTGGAAGCTGCCGGATTGAGGAGCAAGGTCTGAGTAGTCGGGATGTGTACCAGAAGGAGGATGGTTGCAGGTCAGAAGGTACGGTTTATCGAGATGAATATGCGGGTGACACAGAGCGGGAAGGAGTAGATTTGGTGGTTCAGATGTGGTAGATGGCTTCATCGAGATGACTTTACCGTCGTTGATTTGAATATTCCATTTTTCAGATCCGTTTTGAAAGGGCAGGATAGTATTTTCGATGATCATTTCTCATGCAATTGATATAATATTGTCCAGTGGAAATCAAAATCAAAATAGTGTATGATGGAGAAATGATCAGTTTGCAGTTCCAGGTTGTCGCATGGAAATGAGATGTCATGATTCATTGCTGCAGTGTCTGGATATTTAAGTAACGGGGTAGTATGCAACAAGGCAGCCACCAGTCTCGCGCCCGCCTTGTTGATATTCAATCCAATAAAAGCATAATTATTTTAGATGCATCCACCATCACAATCCAGTTTGTTATTTCCACCATTCAGGCATTCACACACCAGCATCCAAGCTTCACACCAATTGACAATTGACGTTTCAGTCATACCCGCTTTGATTCATTGCAGACGTCTCGAACCCCGCTTCACGAATTCACAACAACCCACTCTCTCATCTGTGTGAGTCAACACTCTAACGGTCAACGACCAACGACCAACGTTTGACTCTCCAACATCAAAATCCATCGCCATGTTCAAACGAAAACCCGAACTCAAGAACCTCTCACCGCTACGATCTTCGGATCGTCGCAGATTAGCTGATCAAATCATTCACGACTATCGTGTCGCTGTTCCAGAATCAACCGGGGATGATACGTCATCAGCAGGCACACAAACCCTGTCATCAATTCGGAATTCACTCCTTCCAGAGTCTACATCCAGCGCTCGCTTCACTCTTCTGTCTGGGCCAAACTCGACTCTAGTTCATGGAACAGTCTACGTCGGTGCACATCCGGGCCAGGAGGAGAGAATACTCTGGTTTCAGTCAGGCAAGAATCCCTCATTGATACCAACCGTTTACACACTCTGGCACAACCCCAACATTATCCCTCTGCTACATACACCTGAGTTTGTGGTCGACGAAAAACTACGACACGGTTCAGATCTCATGATCCCTGGTCTCGTCAAGGCACCAAACACGAAATGGGACAAACGAGCAAGAGCTGGAGCTGTCGTTGCTGTTGCCGGTATGCAAAAGGATACAGTGCCACTATGGGTTGGAACTTGTCAGATTGACATATGCAACTTGGGCGACGACTTTCGAGGACAGAAGGGTGTTGCAGTCAAGGCTCTTCATTGGGCTGGAGACGAATGCTGGAGTTGGAAGACCCATGGAAGCGGAGGTCAAGAGCCACCAGACAGTGTGGAAGGTTGGACAGGATTGACAACTCAGGTCACTGCAGAGATTGAGAAAGTGTCGCTGGCGGACAGCCGAGAGGTTAAGGGGGAGGAAAACAAGAATGAAGCGCCAGATGATGAACGACTTGAAACGAAAGACGACACCAGGGATACGATTGAAGCGGAAGAAAAGGAGCCCACAACCAAAGACATCGACGAGGCCTTCCAGCAAGCCTTCCTCTTTGCACTCCACAAGCTAAAGGCGGAAAAGGATGGACCAAACTTTGGTCTTGATTTTCCGATCCAACCATCTTTCCTCATCTCCAACATGATTCAGCCATACCTCCGATCCCAGTCTCAGCACTACACTATCAAGAAAACGTCGTGGAAGAACGCAAATAAGTTCATTAAACACCTGGATAAGATTGGTTTGATTAAGTCAAAGACCCGAAACGGCGGAGAGACAGTCATTCTTGGTATCGACTTCGAAGATGAGATGGTTACAAGTTTTAGACCTTATCGTCTACCAACCAAGGCTGTGGCAACCAGCAGCAGCAATGACCGTCCCGGTGAACAAACATCATCTTCAGGTGACCCCTCTGTCGGACAAAAGCTCTCTATCCAGACATTGTATCGTGCATCCCCGAAGCTGGTGCCAACACTCCTCGACTCCAAGACGGACTTTTACACCGCCCAACAGATCTCGGCTGCCCTCAAGTCATACATTGAACGAAACCCAGAAGTGGGTGGCCAGGGTGGTTCGACCGTCAAACTTGACGCATTTCTGGCCAACAGTGTCTTGGGTTCCAATCCCACTCAAGACGACAGCAGGGTGCTTGCATCTGGGCGCATCTCCCGTGGCGCGCTTCAGAAACGCGTTTTGGAGGATACCCGTCTGTGTCAACCGTTCCACGCCATCGTCCGCCAGCCGGCCACATCTGAGCCGAAACCTAAAGTAGGACAACCACCGCGTATCAACATCACCATCGAGAAGCGAACGGGAACAAAGACTGTCACCAAGATCTCCAATCTGGAACCCTTCTACATCGACCCACAGTTACTCGCACCGGAACTACAGAAGAAGTGTGCCGGATCGGCGAGTGCAGGCCAGGCCAGTGGCGCAAAGCCGGGGACGTTGGAGGTTGTTGTACAGGGTGATCAGCGAAAGATCCTTCTGGATGATGTTCTACCAAGTCGGGGTGTGAACGCAAAATGGGTGGATGTTGTGGATAAGACAAAGGCAAAGAAGAAGTAAAAGTTGTATGACTTGGTGGACAGTGTATGTAGAGATTGGCAGATCAACAATCATGCAGTCATGGCTACTGCATATTTACTCTTTCCCCGAATGACATGGCCATAATGATGCAATACATAAGGTATTGGCGCCAAAAGGACCGACACACAAGCAACAATGGTTAGTGTGTAATGTGTACCCATGCTCTCGTACCAGGGGATACCAGCTACCGTCATACCTCCTGCCACTATATATCGCGTCAACGCAACAAAGGTCAGAGCTGAGGCTGAGTAGATCTCGTATGAATCGATGATGTACATGTACACGCTGATGAAGACTCCTGTAACGCCGTATCCGAAGAAGACGACGGCAAAGATGGCAGACCAGATACTGATGCTGGCATAGTTTGTCCAACCGAGCCAGAAGAGAGAGATGGGTATGGCGATGGAAGGACCATACATGGCGTACCATAATCGTATTTCGGGAGTGAACTTTTTACTGCGGTCGGTGTTGACTCGTTGTAACGTCTTGCGGTATACAAACGGGACGATAATGAAGTTGAGCTGTGTGCCGATGAACATGGCGACGAAGATGATGTTGGACAGACCCTGGCCTATACCATATTTGTACTCGAAGATGTACGGCCAACCGACCAGAAACGTGAATAGAACAATGTACACAACAGTTATGTACAACGTCATGGCCAGAATAATCGGTTCTGTCAGCATGAGAAACGGTCGCGTCATGCTCACCGTCAGCCGACTAAACAGAGTAGCCCCAATAATCTCATGCTCACACTTGTATCTCTCATCGCCGGTTATCCTTCTATAGTGAGACGCTTTCCACTGCAGAAGTAACGGCGCATACGTCTCCGGCATGAACAGCACCACCAGAACAAGCACAACCCCCGAGGCGATCAACATTGTCCACTCGGCCCATCGCCAGCTTAGATACGACGGCCCGATATAAGCACCCATAACAGCGCCTAACATGGGTCCGCCGAATGCCGTCACGGCATAGAGTGGGAAACTCCATGTTTTTTCAAGTCGGCTGTACATGTCTGCTATCGAGCCACCGGAACAGACGAGGGGTGTGGAGGCGGAACACCCGGCGAGGAAGCGGAAGACGATCTGGCAGGGGAAGTTGGGGGCCAGACTGGATGCCATGATCCAGAGGATGAAGACGGTCATGGAGAGGATGTAGACGACGGTTCTGCCGAATGTTTCAGAGAAGGGACCTGCGATTAGGGAGCCTAGACCCATACCGACAAGATACAAGCCTGATATTGTCAGCTACATACACAAAAGACGATCCGTGTGATGAGTGCATACCTGTAGCGAGAGATTCTGCAGTATGACTCACGCCCAGATCCTCCGCTGCTTGGGGAAGTACAGTCGCATCAATCCCAGAGGCGGCTCCGACGAAGAGCGCAATTAACGAGATCTGGAGAGTGACGGATATTCGTTTCTTGATGGACCAGTTTTGCGGGTTGAGAGGGTCTGAGGTGGTGTGCCAGCTTGTGACGAAGGTTTGAGGATTGTGTATGTGCACGCCGGTGAGGATGTTGGCGAGGTCGAGGTTTGGGTCGTGTGTGTTTTCAGTGGTGATGGTTTGTCTAGATCCCGATGATGCATCGCCATGGCGATATCCTCGTTCAATGTCTGTTCGACTCCACGATTCTTCCGTATCATCTTGCTGTGTGTCTCGTCTTGTCCGTATCTTCTCGACATCATGCTCAATCTGATTCCTGGCAGCGACGCCGGCGCGTCTATATTGCAGATAGGCTTGCATAGTCACTGTGCGATGTTAAGTTGAAGTCCATATTCTGAACGACAAGTCCACTATTGACGTCTTTATATGAAAAATCAGTTGCTTGCGTCATTGAAGTGTTTTTTTTAGACTGGTGGTCCTGTGGAGTTTTTTGTGGATTGTTTCGGTGTGATTGTCCATCACACGGAATTAAGCAATTTCGTTAAGGCCGGATTAATGGTGTAGATATGTTTGATTTGATGCTGAGCGGTGATAGACAGTAGCATAATGGGTTTCGAATGAATGGGTAGCTTCGGCTTGATCAATCATGGACTCTCGGTATTTGATGACCATCAAACAGACTATGACAGAAAAGAATTGTGAGGGTAAGAAAGTGAGTCCGAATCATGCCGGAGTTCAATATCCATTGAATTCATGATCCGGTATTTTATCATGAGTAGAACCGAATTATCCAGGAAGAAATTGGCCCTCACCATGACTGAAGGCCCTGTAAGAATGGTATGTAGACAAAGGTATCCAGCATTAATCATCGACAATTAGTGTAAAGAAACCACCCCCGTCATCATCCATCAGTATCAGAATAAACACATGGCTATAACACTCACAATTTCCAATCCTTCAAATCTTCAAAGACATTCCATTCAATCTGTAGGGGTAGGGTACAATGCTCGGGTCAAGCCGGACATCAACTCCCACCTTACTCTAACAGTCCTAGCGTACCGCTCTCCCTCGCCTAACGGCTCTCCATCTCCGGGTTCTCATCGTAGCACAAACATCCCCAGTCTCAGGAATTCAATCTCCAATGCCAAGTCCCCGCTTCCTGACCTTCACGTCATCCCAAAGACGCGTCTCATATATTACGTGCATTGCCCCAACGCTACGTCGAATCATCAACCCGTCAAATCCTCAATTCAGTCATCATGGCTACTAGATGTCGACAGACGAAACGACTCGTCGCCTCGTTGCGTCAATTCAACCAACAATCACCAAACATTCTTCACAGACGGTTATTTCAAACAACAGCATCATCACAAACAGATGGCGTCTTTCGTGGACTGGCCGATACTCGACTCCCCATGCCATGGATTGAAGCTTTTCGTCTACAACAAGAGGGAAAGTCAGCGGGAGGGGCCGAGGACTACCCCGAAGAACGCGACATGACGCCCAAGAAGATGAGTGATAGTTACCATCGTGTAATTCTGCCTCTTGGTCAGGATCCTTGGTTATCCGACACATATATCAACTCTTCTGGTCATATCAGGTAAACCTCTTCTGACTACTCAATTGAAAAGAAAAAGAAGAAGACAAATACTAAACTCTCAGACTTGGCACTCTCTTCATGGACCTCGATGCCCTGTCCGGCATCATCGTCTACAAGCACACCGGTCCAGGCGTCACCACAGTAACAGCCGCTCTCGACAGAATCACTATCGCTCACCCTCTCAAAGAAATCTGCGATCTGGAGTACTCTGGTCAGGTCACATACGCTTCCGGAAGAAGTAGTGTTGAAATCACCTGCAAAGTCTCCAAGGCCAGAGGTGAAGGTGAACCAAGTCGACCCGAAGATGTCCTCCTCACATGCACCTTCACCATGGTCGCCCTCGACGCAAAGACGAGAAAGCCCGTCAACATTCCCAAATTGATCCATACGACCCCGGAGGAAGAAAAGATTTTCAAGGCAGGGGAAGCCAAATCATTAGCGAAGAAGGAACTTGGTAAAGCCTCCCTGCTCCAGACGGAACCAAACGATGAGGAATCTGCCTTGATCCATCGCATCTGGCTCCGACATCGAGAATACCGCGACCCTCACAGCAACCTCAGCCAACCCGACAATGTCATCCCCATGGCCAAGACCAAACTATCCACCGCAGCCATCATGCAACCCCAGTATCGCAACAGGCATCAGACCATGGTCTTTGGAGGCTTCCATCTCAAGCAGACGTTTGAGCTTGCATTCTGCTGCGTCGCCAGTTTCGCCCACGCCCGTCCGACGTTCCTCAGCGCCGATCCCTGCACGTTCCGCAACCCCGTACCGATCGGAAGTGTTCTCTACCTCACAGCCACAGTCGCCTACACAGACCCTCCCCTACTGGAAGAAGACGGCAGTGAACCCAAGCAGAGCAACCCAGATAAGCCCATGACGCGGGTCCATGTACGAGTGGACAGCAGGGTGAGGGATGTGGAGCACGGGGTTGCAAAGTCGACGGGTCAGTTCAACTATACATTTTCAGTGCCCAAGGATGTAAAGGTGTTGCCGAATACGTATGAGGAGTATATGGTGTATATCGATGCAAAGAGACGTGTTAAGCTGGGAGATATAGAGAGGAAACATGAGATGTGGGCGGTTGGGAAGAGTGATGAGCCAGAGGGAGGGTTGATGGAGTGATTTCATGTCACCAAGGTCTCTGATTGAGGCTTTAATAAGGGAATACTTTTATACAAAACAAAAAGAGAGGGAAAAAAACAATGCAAACACATCCATCGCTTCACCGAGGCGACTCGGATGATATTGGAAATGATATCTAGTCTATCTGAACTAGCTTTGTCGTGTTGCCAACAATGCATCACCATGGAATTGAAAGAACAGCCGGTCAGGGCCAAACACACACACACATGCGAATCGAAAAAACTGATGGTTTGATTGGATTCTTGCGTTGACCCTGCATACAGTCAGACTGTTAAATGAGACATGACATCTCGGCGATTGACATTTCCCTATCAGAAAGATGTGATAATAAGCCCTCATGCATTGTCCAATCAAAGCTTATGAAAACGCATGACAGTAAGCGGGGAATTCAGCTTGGATGCATGCCCTGACTCGAATATTCTCACCAGATTCAGGAGTCGGGACTTGTTTGTTAGTGGCTTGAATTGACCTGAACCCCCCGACTAAATAAAATGATAAGACAATATCACGTGACCCTAGTTAAATTAATCAGGCTGCGCATCTCGACATGCTGCTCTGCTTACTCTTGCAAATAACATCAACTTTTGTCAAGACCATCATGAATGACACTCTGGTCTCGACAGACTTGGGATGGCTTCCCTCGACGTGGACGGCCTACGTTGCAACTCTTGCACTCGTTTTGCTGCCGTTCATCCTGACGTGGGGTTTCACGGCGTCAAGCCATATCGGGTCTGGAAATGGTGATACGCGACAACCACCAAAGATTCCCTACTGGATTCCTCTTGTTGGGAACACTATTGGATTTGCCTACAACACCGAGGACTTCCTCAAAACAGTCGTGTATGTCACTCTTGTACTACTTCAAAAAGGACCCAACTAAATCATATCAGCTCCAAATTTGGCAAAATCCCCCTCCGGATGTATGTCGGCGCAGAGACCATGTACTTCATCCCTCACGGCGCACCCATCTTGGACCTGTTCAAGGTCTCCCGCTACCTGACGACAAAACCTCTGGGTGTCATGACCGTTCGTGATGCTTTCGGCTGCCCTCCCGAAGACATGCCCATCTACAGCGGGGACGACTCAGGCACAGAACCTAAGCCTGCACCGGGATGGGAAGATTTCGATCCAGCGAAACGGCTGTTCTTCCCACAGCACCGTGATTTCGCAACTCTCTTGACTGGTGTTTCTCTCAATGTTATGACGGATAAGTTTGTGGAAGTGTACACAAGAAATATTGAGAATGATCCCAGGTTTGTAGGCGAGGAATGGACAGAGGTTGACGATTTATACGCTTACCTCAAGAACGGCCTCATCCGTGCCGCCATCGAAGCTCTCTGCGGTGAAAAGTTCCTCGAAATGTCGCCGGATTTCCCTCAGGTCTTTTGGCATTTCGACAAACACCTCCCAACTCTGTTCAAGAGAGTTCCCAAATGGCTCGCCCCAAGCAGCTACCGAGCGAGAGACGAGGCTCTCAAGGGTGTGCTGCGTTATCATGAGTATGGAAGAAAGCTTCTTGAGACTGCTGACAAGGAATCCTTCGAGAAAGAGTGGACGCCAGAGCTTGGTGCTAAGTTGATGTATTCGAGACTCCAGATGATACAAAACTTGGGTTTTGGCGTAAGAGGTGCTGCTGCTCTTGATCTAGGAATGCTATGGGCGTAAGTACCCTCTCACTATGTTAGAATCTATCTGACCTTCCAGTGTCAACGCAAATGCTATCCCCGCAGCCATGTGGATGTTGCTCGATATTCTCCGCGATCCGCAACCTGGTCAGAACCTTCATCAACGAGTCCTGGCCGAGATTGAACCCTGTTTCCACACTGGATCACTCTCTTTCAACATCGACAACCTTTGCTCGAGACCTCTTCTCAACTCCATCTACTTGGAAACCCTCCGACTTCGCGTTGCTTCGGCTATCGGCAGATCGTCCTTGGTTCCCAACCTCAAACTTGGACAGTGGCAATTGAAGCCGGGTGTCACCATGATGGCATCTTCATGGACTGGTGGACATGACCCTGATTTCTGGAATGTCGGAAATACCGCTGACGGAGCGATTGAGCATCCTGTCGACGCTTTCTGGGCAGAGAGGTTCCTGCAGTACCCCGACGACCCATCAAGTGGACCGGTTCGCAAGGATAATATCCCATCAGGAACAACTTTACGATCCCCCGAAGATGATCGCACCGCAAAGGCTACGATTGAAGGCACGCAGGGCTACTATTTTCCCTACGGTGGAGGTACTAAGATGTGCCCGGGTCGTTTCTTTGCCAAGCAGGAACTCATGGCTGGAGTTGCGGTGGTGCTTCGGGCATTCGACATTGAGTTGCTCGACCCAGAGGCCGCTGCAAACGTTGAACCGAACATGGAGTATTTCCCATTCGGAACGATTCCGCCCAAGGGGAAGATCAGGGCGAGACTTCGACGCAGAAAGCTGTGATTAGACGTATACGGTCCCTAATTTGTCACCTCAAATTTCATATCACTTTTCCCGGTATGGGAAATCTATCAAGTCACATCTAGACAAACACAGATAAACACCAAAAGAGGTGTGAGAATATTTTTTAAAGAATAGAATTCTGCGCTCAGATTGAGTTTCGACCCCGAGCAACAGCTTGTCTTGTCTCTATCCTTCTATCCATATGTGCAGCGATTTACCCAAGATCATATATACAAGAAGAATAAATGTCTGCATCAATCTCTCGCGTAACCCTTTACAAGAAGGAAGGGTTGGCGTTCTTGAGAAGTTGCTCAAAGTAAGTCTGGAACCACTGTCCAGCCTCAGGAGCGGGCCTGTAAAAATTGTCAGCAGTGTTTGTATCAAAATCATGGCAGATAACTTACTTGACAGAGTCCTCACGACCGCAGAAGTGATCGTATCGAGCAGCGGTGGTGTCGGAGGTACCGTCAGACTCACCACCGGGCTTGACCCAGACGAAGGCATCGAGGAGATCGTCGCCAGTGTTGGCGGTAGGTCGTCGACCGAAACCCGTTCCCTTGGCGTTGCACCAAGCTCCCCAGATGAGCTGTCCGGTAGGCTGCTTTCCAGCACGGCCCTGGTCAGTAAGGAACTTAGCATCAGGCCAGCCTTCCTGAGCCAAGAGAGGAGCAAGGGCGTGGATGAAGGTCTTCTCGTCGTACACGGGGCTTCCGTCGGTGTAGGCGGGGGGAGAGGTGAGGGACCACGAGTTGTAGTTGGAGACGTTGGTGACGAGACCGCGGAGAGCACGGGGCTTGCCGGCGTCCTTGTAGATCTGAGCCCAGAGCTTGGCGGTAGGAGCCTGGTTAGCAGGCCAGCCGAGCCAGCCTGCGTGACCGGCGTCGAGATACATGGCAACATGAGGGAGGTTGAGTTCCTTGACGGCGTGGATGGTGAGGCTGATGTAGGCGTCCTTGGCCTTGGCACACTTGGCGACGTTGAGGTTGGTGACGAGGTTACCGAGAGAATCAGGCTCTGCACATTGTCAGTACTAACTTTGATCAAACGCTGGGCAACATACCGATGACGAGAATTGTTCGGATGTCAGAGTAATCCTGGAGAAGCTTCTTGATACGGGCAATGTAGTTCTTGTACTTGTTGATGCCGTCGTTGTCAAGGCTGTACTCTCCGTTGGAAGCAGCAGCGGCACAGTCACGCTCAGGGAGGTTGTAAACGACAAGCTGAGCAGCGTAATTGCCACCGGCCTTGTTGGCCTTTCGGATATCAGCGAGGTTGGTCTCGGACACAGAGATGCGCTCGTAGTTGTCCCTGGAACCAGTTAGCATTGCTGAAGGAGAATATGGTGGTTACGTACATCCACAAGAAAGAGGGGACTTCAGCAACCTTGGCGGCTGCAGTGGCCAGGGCACCGCTCAGCTGGGGAATGGCTAGAGTGCTGACTTCAGAGCGGTAGTAGTAGTTGGCCCAGAGGTCGACACCAGAGTAGGGGTTGCCGGTGTAAGTAGCGCTGCCATCGGGAGGGCTGGTGACTACAGAGCTGGTGGTGCTGGTGCGGGTCGCGCTCGTGGTGGTGCTGCTGCTCCTGGTGGTGGTCGAGACGGGAAGAGAGCTCGACTGAGAGGTGACGGGACCGGTTCCAGGGAGACACTGGAAGTAGAAGTCATTGATCTTGCTGCAGTAGCTGCCGGATTGACAGCAAGTAGTGCCCGTCCAGCTGACGCCACCGCATTGGCCCCTGATATGTTAGTGTTCTGATGTAACAATTGGTGTTTTCTGTGTTGGACATACCACTGGCTAGAGCAAGACTGGCGCTCGTCGAGGGGAGCAGCAATAACCGAGCCGGCGAGGGCGGCAGTCAACAAGATTTTGTTCATCATCTTTGCGAAGTGGATCTCTGACAGTGCTTGAAGTGACCAAGGAAGCGATGGAGAGAAGGCTTGAGGAATTGAAATCGGATGAGACGAAGAAGCAGTTTTATATTCGAAATCCCTATAGTTGAGATGTGATATGGACATTGTCATGACTTTCGGCTACACGGGATCTCAGCCTCTTCCTTTCGGGGAAATGATCTATACTGAGTAAACTACCAAGCTTAAGTTTCTTGTTAATAGAGAACGAGCAATAAAGTCCCGGCCCGACGCGGGTGCATTGAAGGACTACCCGACAAACACCTCAGATAGATTAAACTACACCTACTTGACCCCAAAAAGCGGAAGTCCTCCGTCAGCATCTCAAATCGGTGTTGGTCAAAAACATTCCGAAGAACGAGGCCTTAGAAGGCAACTGGACAGTCTGCGTGGTGAAGTCCAACGTATGGCTAAATAAAGCAATCCCGGAGGATATAGAACCGACACCATCAGACATCCGGCAGATGTGGATTTGGATGTAACCTACCCCGGAGGAAATGGCTCCTTGATGAGGGGACAAAGGACCGGATTAGGAAGGGTTGGTGATCCCGTGAGTGTCGAGCAGGGTTTTCGGGAAGATTTCACCTCTGAGCCGAATATTGCGAGAGGGAGAGTATTGGCAATAAGGACCTACAGGGATGATGGGGAGCTTGGCTGCGTTTGCTGAATCATCTGATTTGTATGTCATTTAATGCGAGAATGAGGATATTCAGGACGGTTGAGGGGATTGTGTTGTTTGAATTGCCACTTGAAGATTTACCCTGCTTGGATTTCTGATAATAAATTCTCGTTGAGAGTGGCAATTGAGGAGAGTTGCTTGTCAACCAGACAATGATTTGTCATGTTCGTCCTTGAAGAGATGTAACCTTCAGTGTGGTGATGACGAGCGAGGCCGGATCAAATCCCTCAGGTCAAAGCATTATGATATCTGAATGGTAACGGAGAGAACTTGATGCTCAGCATTCTTCAAGAGAAATCATATACACCACGAACATCACTAAATAAGGCAATGTCGTTGTTATAAGCATATCAAAACTTGTGCCTCATCCCGACCAGGATCTGCCAATACCGCACGCGCCTTAGATAAGAACGCCCTTGATCTTACATGACAACGTCATCAGCTTGTAACGAAAGGATGCGGGGTTAAAAAAGACGGACAAAACTTGATTGAAAGTCTCCGAGGACGGGTTTTTTATGAGATTAAACTTGAAGCTTGATGATATCTGCCTGTAATAAAAAACCTACTCCTCTGTCAAACACATGACGATATCTGCATGTTTTTCTTATGAGATCAGTCAAACACCATGGCTTCCATCTATGAACATGAAAAAACTCTTCTTGGAGAAACATTCACCTATCAAACATCAACCCATGAATTCTCCGTCAAATGGTGCTCCATAGGCGATCCCCAACTTCCCCCCCTTGTCTTTGTCCACGGCACACCTTGGTCCTCCCGCGTCTGGGTCCCCTTTGCATTATCCCTCTCCCGCCAATTCCGCGTCTACCTATTCGACAGGCCCGGATTCGGCGCATCACCTGCAGAGCGCCTCAAGCCCGAAACCTCCGAGAGCACAGATCCCGTGGTCAGATACGACGCTGACCTGGCTCGACAGGCTGAGGTCTTTGCAGCCTTGTTCAAGACGTGGGAGGGTGGTTGGACGGAGAAGCCGCATGTGGTGGCCCATGATAATGCCGGGTTGATTAGTCTCCGGGCGCATCTTTTGCATGGATGTCAGTATGCAAGTCTCTGTCTGATCGATGTGGTGGCGATCGGACCGTTTGGGAAACCGTTGTTTGCAGCAGTCGCTGAGAACCCAGAGTTTCTCGAGAAGCTTCCCGACATGGCGTTTGAGGGGATCGTAGAGTCGTATATCCGCAATGCTGCCTACACGGAGCTCTCGAAGCAGGAGATCGACCTGCTCAAGTCGCCCTGGATGCAAGAGGGTGGGAAGAAAGGTTTCATCAGAGAAATGTGCCAGGCCAACTCTCGGACAACGGATGCAGTTGAAGGGCAGTATGGAAAGGTGGGATCGACGTTTCCAGTTAAAGTTATTTGGGGCGCTGATGATACTTGGATTCCTGTTGAATCTGCGTTCCGACTGGGAAAGGCGCTGAATGCGAAGGAAGTCGTGGTTGTTGAACAGGCAGGACACCTTATCATGTTTGACCAGCCTGGACAGCTGGGAGCTGAATTGGGTAGATGGTTGGGTGGATTGTCTTAAGGTCCATCATTGAAGTATGGAATATATGATCACGCAGATTTCACTATTTAATAATATATTTTATTGTCAAGTATTAAGTTACTAGTTGTCAGTTCGTGACAGACACATTGACTTGCGCCGGTATCAGGGTCAATCACATGTTTGGTGTATCAAATATTGTCTCGGGATATTTGACGCAGCTGTTACGCGACACCTATCCTTTATATTTCAATTGTCTTTAATTCAAAAAGACAATATATATTGACCCTATAGTAACGCGTCATCCAAGAAACCAGAACTTCACAAGCCTTTACTATGTAATACCACAACTGCTGTTAATTGTCCAGACCACTGAGACAAGTGGCCCATCGTTGACCTGGCAATACAACCCTCCCATGACAGCCAAAAAGTAAAACCATCATGATAGACAGGGATCTTAAGACGAAATCACGAAATCACGTCCCAGAAAATGGTCAATGCACACGCAATCAACCAAGCAAACTTCTCGATTACCCCTGAATAGATCCACCTCGTTATCTCCATATGACTCTGACTCCACAGCGGACCTGGGACCTTGTCTCATCTGGGCTCCCTCAATTCTTCTTTTCCTTCCAAACAAACCCATTTTCTCTCCTTCTCTTTATTCTTCTGTCAATCGTCGCGTTCTAGTCCCAGTTTCCATCCCATTCACCAATTTCTTCCACCAACGTCATCACAATGGCTTCTGCTTTCGTTCAGCGTCCTGCTCCTGATTTCAAGGCGACCACCGTCTTCCCCGGCGGCGAGTTTCGCGACATTTCCCTCTCGGAGTACCTCGGACAATGGTAATTTCTTCATTCCTTTCCCCCCGAAATCGGAACGCGCGGGTCCTAACTTTGCCAACAGGGTCGTCCTTCTCTTCTATCCCATGGACTTCACCTTTGTCTGCCCGACCGAGATCATCCAGTACAATAACGCTCTCCAGCGCTTCAAGGACATCAACACTGTCGTCTTTGGCGTCTCGACTGATTCACACTTTTCCCATCTCGCCTGGGTCGAGAAGCCCCGAAAGCAGGGTGGTCTCGGCCCCGACCTGAAGCTCCCTCTTGTCGCCGATCGATCCATGAAGATCTCTCGCAGCTACGGTGTCCTGATTGAGGATGAGGGTATCGCTCTCCGAGGTCTCTTCATCATCGACCCCAAGGGTGTCCTCCGACAGATCACCATCAACGATCTCCCCGTCGGTCGCGACGTCGAGGAGACCATCCGTCTCATCAAGGCTTTCCAATTCACCGATGAGCACGGCGAGGTCTGCCCTGCTGGATGGCACGAGGGCAGCAAGGGAATGAAGGCTGACCCCAAGGGTAGCCTCGAGTACTTTGCTGCTCAGGGTGAGGCCAATGGAAACGGCGAGACCAACGGCAACGGAGAGTCCCGAAAGAGGGCTCGAGCTGAATAGATGTGACGGAAGATAAAAAGATGGTGTAGATTGTATGATAGAGTTTGGCTAGAATGGCCAAGCATGTATAGATATCATCAAATGGATTCAATAGATTCTTTCTCGCGATTTTTATGTCATTCACTTGAAGGGGCCAACGACAGTTTCAGGCAGGCATTGTGCATCGTTGGATATCTATGGCGGCTCTGGAGACAGGACTGCTAATTTGGTAGATGTGTCCATACATAGAAGCAGGTGTTCGGTAAGTACAGCATTGATCGCTGGCATGGCAAGAGTAAGGTGATGGACGATCGAGCTTCTATACAATTTCAAAATCGGATTGTCCCCAACTGGTACAGTGCTTTTAGTTCGGATGGAAGTTCTGCTTTAAAAAGACCCGTAGAGTTCCCTCAGCATAGGTTATCGTGTATAAACTGACAACATTCAAGTAGAAGAATGCGAGTATCGATTCAGGACACTATCTGTTCGTTAATGGTATCATGGCTTCTCTCTTTTTCCTCACTCTTTTCAAGTGAGCTCCCTCATTCCAGACAATCAAACAAAGACTGAGGTTTTACGCAATCCATCCCCTTAGAAATCATTAGGCCAGCACTTCTCCTTGGGCCACAACTTTGCATCGTGTGTCTCTGCATGATCAGCCAACTGGACCTTGTTGGTGTTGATGATCTCCTTGCGGCAGTTTTGGCACTAGACTTGTCAGTGGATCGGTCATAGAGACATAGGACTCAAAGACTCACGATGGAGGTAGGCTTGGGAGCCTTGACGGGAAGACCGTTGGGCTTGACGGCAGCACGAGTTCCGGCAGCATCTGCCTTCTTGTGCTCCTTGTTTCTCTACAAAAAATCGTCAGCAGCGGTACTTTGAACAGAAAAATCAAAATAACTCACTCTGTCTTTCTTGGAGATAGGCATTTTGGTGGAGATAAAGGTGGGAGACGGAGTAGGGGATAGATGGATAGCCTGGGTGGGATTTCTGGTCGATGGAGTAGTTATTTGTTTCGAGCGAAGGAAAGAAGAGAGAGAGAAAAAGAGAAGAGAAAAGTCTCAATGCGGTCAAGTGGTTTTGAGTGTTTTGAAAAAATTTATCACACGTTAATAATGCTGCGTGTGTTTGAATGGTTGACAAAAAGGTGATTGGCCTCAAGTGCTCTTGTTTGGTGCGGTAGAGTCCGACCTATTTTGTCTTGTGTGGGATTGTGCTAAGCCTCTGTAGTGTGATTCATTAGCGGGGTGTTCTGGAACAAAAGGACCCTGAGCGCCACGTCAATACAGTGGTGTGGCGAGCCATGTGGCGGATGAATTTTGTTTATCGAAAGCACGTGATCTTGATGGATCAGTTTCCAAGGTGCCTGGGTCCTGGTTTGGGGATGGCTTCAATTCGACAAGATCAGCTAACCAAGCATGCTATTCTATTGATTTTATCCATTTGCATTCACCTTTACATCTTAGTGCATCCCGAAGAAAATGACTCCATACGACGAAATCATTCAATCAAATGCGGACGATGAATGTCGGACTTGGGTACGCCGACTGATTGACTCAAGGGACCAGGAGGGCCGAGAAGGTCACCAACGAAGTAAACATTATTCAATACCTTAGCCAACATACGACAATTCCGTTACCTCACATACGCTCGTGGGGACTGACCGAAGACAGTCCATGTCAACTGGGTCCATTTATCATCACGGACTTCATCCAAGGTACAAAACTGTCAACTTTTCTCAAGCGACCCACAGAAGACGAAGACGCCGACCTCGTCCTCAATCCAGACATTGAGGACAAGACATTCGATGCAATCTATGAGCAGCTGGCCGAATATATTCTCCAAATATCTCGTCTCGAGTTTCCTCTCATTGGAGCTGTTTCCAAGGACCCTTCTGGAACATGGGTTGTCACCAATAGACCTCTGACATACGACATGAACGAGTTGACAACTGAAACAGGATACCTAACGGATCAACTCTCTATTGCGCCGTTTCGTTCCGCGACCGACTTTTTTCAAGCCATTTCCGACCAGCGCCTTCTTCATCTCAAGACACCCCGAAACCTGACCAAGGACGAAGCCGATATTCGAAGCCGTTTCATCGCTCGTCACCGTTTCAGGCAACTTACTCCCAAGTACACGATTGCCAATGCCGGTCCCTTCAAGCTTTTTTGCGACGACATGCAGCCTTCAAACATGCTCGTAGACCCAGATACCCTTCGAATCACTGCTATACTTGACTTTGAGTTTACCAATAGCATGCCTGCGCAGTACACCTATGACCCGCCCTGGTGGTTGCTGCTACGAGGGCCAGACGTGTGGTTGGATCAAGATAAAACAGGTGATTTCCTGGCACAATATGTACCCAGGATGGGGCAGTTCCTGCGAGCTATGGAGCGAGTGGGGGAAAAGTCTGTAGTTGAAGATGAAACATCAGAACAGCCAATCCGACTTTCTACTAGGATGAGAGAGTCGTGGAAGACTGGACGTTTTTGGTTCAATTACGCCGCAAGAACGTGCTTGGATATGGACGACATATACTGGCATGGTCTTCATGACCTAGCCTATGACGGTTTCGGTTCCCTCAATGAGGCAACACAGGCGGAACTCGAACCGTTGAAACATACCAAGATAGCACAGCGAAAGGCCTACGACGACGACTATGTTCTATGGTTTTGCTATGAACGCCATGCCTAGAAAAGGTACTTGTGTGATAAGGACATTTTGAGAACACTATGATGTCTTAAAGGCTCCAGCATACAGACTCATGCAAGCCTCGGTGTACGTGATTCCTGGTATAGCAGTTTATGTCTTTGCTTCACTGGTAAGTTGCGCATTCACTCCGTTTTTTGTATCATGTCATATGTATTGCTTGTGGCATCCCTGAAATCCTTGAGTGATTGCGACTCCATGTAATCTGCATGCAAAGACTCTCTCGAGGACCACCCTCATAGCCAGTGTTTGATATCTTCTCAAACTCTCGCCAGCACTGTATCCCATTTCATCTCTCCCTCATCGCCACCCAACTCCTCATCCTCATCCATCATCCACTCCGCCCACTTCAAATTCCCCTCAATATAGTCATACAGACACCACTTGCCCAACCTCGCCTCACATTTGACACCTTTTTCTTCCAACACCTCCATCAGTCTTCCTCCTGGGACTTGTCCCGATATATCCCCACCTTGTAAAACGGCGATTCCATACAGATACACATTTTCTAATGCCGGAAATGCATTCTCAGAGATGAGACTCTCAACCATTTCCACCAATGTCTCACTTCCGACGCCTTCCTCGTTGATCTGCATAAACTCTGCTGAGTCTATTGATCCAATTACAGAAGATTCAGCTGCTGGTCTTTGTTCCAACACCAAAGTTTCCAACGTCTGACTCGAGGCGACAAGAACATCTCGCCAGCTTGCAAGAAACGCTTCTTCAGCACGCATCGACCACGACGTATCTATGGTATGAGGGTAGCCATCACCTCTCGAAGGCTGACAGAGGTATAAATGTCGTAGTTTTGGAAGAGCCATGTCCGCTGGTAGGAAATCTCCCAACGGTCGTGGAAGCACACAATCCTCTCTTAGACTCCCAAAGTGCGAAATGTCATCATCCCCCAGATTCTCGCCGGGCAGAGGGTCGAAACTGAGGTCTTGGATCAGAGCTGACGAGATTGGACGGTCCAACATGCCTAGCTCCAGTCGTTGGATTGTTGCGCCAGATCTGAGAAGCCATCGGGCAATTGCTCTTGGAACGTAGCCAAACAGTTTGACAAATCGGAGATGAGGCAGCGCCGGAGCTGATATCTCGTGGACGAACTCTTCGTCGGCAGGGTTGAGATAGTACTGTGCATGAATTTCGAGTGTCTCGAGGCTGGTAAAGTATGGGAGCAACGTCCAGATAGGGAAGCCAATCTTGGTGTCATCGGAACTGGCTACTGGGATTTCCATAGGCAATATGGCCGTACACAGATGCCGAACTCTCTGTGAAAGAGCCCTCAATCGGGTTTCGTCATATAGAAGTTTCCCATATAGCATCCCAAATAAATCGATCGCCTTGAGTTCTGCCCCGAATCCATCCGTACATGACTGCTGTGGGTGGTAGAAGCGTTCAGAAGCAGATTTACGAGGGGCTGGGATGTTGAGTTCGTGCGAAGACTCATGATATCCTCTTTCGTGGAGTTCGATTTCTGTCCATAATGGAGATTCGGTGAGGGCGCTGAGATATTTACATGTCAGCGATAGTTGAGAGAGATCGTGAACGGAGAGGCAGCGGAGAATGTCCCGCAGGATTTCTGGGGGTAGCGTGGATAGAGACATTGTAGATGATGATGTAAAGATGAGAAGGAGATTTTTTATTTAGTGTTATGAGGGTCAAGGTTATCGTCAATAATTTTGACTAAGGAGCCCCGCTATAACATAATTACCATGAATATGAGACATGCCAGTACTCGTAGAAATACGGTGAATTCATGAGTCTTCAATACCTATACCTATACCTATACCTCAACACCTATTATATATCTTCCGTCCAAATATCATTATATCGTCCATATTCCAAATCCCATAACTATGCAACTACCCAAATACACATCTTCATTCATCACATTTCTACCACTCCAACTTCTTCGCATCATCGCCACACGCCAACCCAGCACACAACTCATTATCCTTGTCCGTAATCGAACTATCCACCACCTGCTGAGCCGGTCGAATCGCCTTACCAGCCTTCTCTTCCAGGTTCTTGTGGTACTCGAGATTCTCGTACACCTGGCCCTGGAAGTACAGCGGTACGGACGAGAGACTGTCTTTGCTGATGTTCTTCTCTGCATTGTTGAAGATGGCCTCGTTCTCGGCAAAGAGCTTCTTAAAGATGTCGTCGGTCTTTTTGAATTCCGCGTCGCTTGCGTTCTGGTGGCGGTAGATTTCGTACTCGACTGTGCAGTGGGAGGAGGAGGTGGGCATGCAGCGCATGATGTAGAAGAAGTGAGGGCTAACAAATTAGCATATAGTCGTCAAAGTCAAGTGAAGAAAACTTACGATAGTGTAGTTGAGGCGTTGGGAAAGTAAGAGTCGGTGACTGTCTGCAATCCCTTCTTCGGCTGGGCACCAGAAACACTCAGATGATGGTTTTTGTTGTACTCTTCGGCGAGAATCTTCCAGTTATAGTTCCCGCTCATCTCTCTCGCATGGTCAAACTTGTACTCGTCAAAATGAATCTCGTCATGTCGTGGCAAGTTATCAATGCCCTGAACATCCTCTGACCATGTCATAGACGGTGTCTTTCCAGCCTCGAGGTTCACCCAGATAAACCCTCTAGCATCCAGACGAACGTGAAGGGGGAAAAGACCGTTCTTCTTCTTGTCGAAACCCTGCATGTCTTGATAGTCGGGTGCTTTGGCGAGATTTCCAGTGAGGCCATATGACCATCCGTGGTATTTACACGAGAGGATGCTCGCCTTTCCGCAATCCTTGGTCACGACTGGGAAAGCGCGGTGTCTGCAGACATTGTGAAAGCCGTTGATGTTGCCGTTGTTGTCCTTGATGAGGAAGAACAAGTAGCCGGCCATCTCAAACTTGACAAAGGAGCCATTCTCAGGGAACCGCAGCTTGTGCGTGACGAGAATCCATCGCTTGGAAAATATGGCTCGCTTCTCGAGTTCGAAAATCTCATCGGATTTGTACCATGATGAAGGGAGGGGCTGGTCTAATCTTGTGGGTTTGCGG
>JABFFC010000058.1:0-28453 GCA_013623535.1 Fusarium penzigii
GTCTGGGGTACGGGGGAGTACGACAGAATGAATTAAAAGAACCTTTTTCTTTGATATGGGGTTCCCCTTGCTGAAAAAGAAACCTGGACTGGGGGAGGCTGCTTGTCGTTCAGAGATAAAAAGACTGGGAGAGAACGTCCAAATTTCTCCTTCTTTTTCTTCTTACTCTCTCATCCACTCTTCAACCTCATCCCTCCTCATCTTTTTTTTCTCCCAGTCCCTTTTGGATCGGTTCTTTTCCCTATTGACATTCTGTTGTCCAGTGGGAATAGTCAACCCAGTGTGGTTCCATATCAAACTGGTTCCAAGTCGAAGAGAAAAGGAAGAAAGATCAAGAAAGACAGCAACTCATCTTTACGGTATCAAAGGACTTTAAAAAAAAAAAATATACCGCCAAGATGGTGAGCAAGACAAGAATCTACAACTGGTATATTGCCTTGGTGGCAGCATCCTGCATGACACTGTATGGCTTCGATTCCAGTGTTTTCAATGTGAGTATAACTCTATCCTATGCCAACTCCTGACTCTTGCATCGTTGGAGAAACATGTAAATGCTGACTCGTGACAAATCTAGGCTCTACAAGGTTCTGATAACTGGCTTAACTGGTACAACCTCGATATTGTACGTTTTTCTCTCACTCGTCTCCTTCACACAAAGAAAGAAAAAACCACAGCACCTATATTTTTCGCTATGGCATAGCATATCAGGGCGTCAATAAACCCTTGAAACGCCACAGCATGACACGAAAAATCTCCCCAAGTGCCGAACTTCCGATTTACCCTTGCCATATCAGCCCTGGTCGGCCTTGGCTCCCTTTTTCCTCGTTGAGAAAAATCCCAGTGTCATCATGCGCTAACGAATTTGGGGAATTTGTAGGACAAAGATACGCAAAAGATTGGTCTCATCAACACTTGTTATACCATCGGTGCTATTGTTGCTGGTTTCTTTGGTGGTGGCCCTCTGGTATGTCTCATCCTCTGATCCTTCCTTCCATTCATCTGAGGCACATCACTTGCCTCCTTCCTCTGTCTGTCTCAGCTCTTATCTTGTCTCTATGGTCTCTGTATGCGTTTATCCGGTAAAACACATCCGTTACCCCGTTACGACCCCACCCACCACCCATCACCACTTTTACTCCGCATGCAAATCTATCCCCCGCAATGAGGGGAAAACAAGAGAGGCACAGCAAGCAAGCAACAGAAGATACAGAGACAAGAAAAGAAAAGGAGACATACATACAAGGGGCCTCGTTTGATCACAATGGCCAGCGCTAACCAACCAATCAACAGGCTGATTTCGCCGGTCGACGTGTCGGTATGGGTGTCGGATGTCTCCTCACCGTCGTCGCCGCTCTTATCCAGGCCTTCACCCCCAGGGGTAATCTCGGTCTCTTCATCTTCGGCCGAGTCCTTATCGGTATCGGCCAGGGTCTCGCTCTTACCGCCGGTCCCGTCTACATCGGAGAGATCACCCCTGCTGCCATCCGTGGTCAGGTCATGACTTTCTGGCAGCTCTTCTACTCGGTCGGTGCCTTCATCGCCTACTGGATCAACTTTGCCTGTTCCAAGAACCGCAAGTCTCTCGGAGAATGGGACTGGCGCATGGTTGTTATCTTCCAGGTCATGATTCCCATCATGATCATGGTTCTCCTCCCCTTCCAGCCTGAGTCTCCTAGATGGTACATTCACCGAAAGAACGACATCGAGGGCGCTCGTGCTGCTCTCCGCCGCATTCGTGAGACTGAGCAAGAGGTTGAGGAGGAGCTTCTCGCTATCCGTGAGGCTGTCGAGTACGAGAAGGAGGCCATCTCTCCTGGTTACAGTGCTCTCTTCAAGGATCCTTCCATCCGCAAGCGTCTCTATCTCGCTTTCGTTCTCAACGTCGGACAGCAGCTTTCTGGCCAGGGTACTCTCAACACCTATTCTACCTCCATCTACAAGAAGGTCTGGAGTGATGTCGAGACTATGTGAGTTTGACCACCCGATACATACTGCCTATCCAATATCCCAACATTTGCTGACACTCACTCGCAGTAACCTCATCAACGCTCTCTGGGCTACCATGGGTATTCTATTCACCTTGAACGCTGTCTGGACTGCTGATCGCTTCGGTCGTCGCTGGCTCTTCATCGTCGGTGCCATCGGTATGGCTGTCTGTATGCTTATCGTCCCCGTCATCGGTCTGGCTACCCCCAACGTCGGTGCGGGCAAGTCCGAGCCTGTTGCCATCAGCATCGTCTTTATGCTGTTCCTCTTCATGTAAGTCTCAGCCTACAAACTTCTCAACAATGAAATGGAACAAAACACTAACAGATATACACAGTTTCTTCTACAAGCCTTCATGGGGTGCCGCCGTCTGGATGTGGACCAGTGAAGTCTTCTCCGCCAACGTCCGATCCCAGGCCGTCGGTATGGCCTCTCAGTGCCAGAACGTCGCCAACACCATCTTCCAGCAGTTCTTCCCCACCTTCCTCGCCAAGGTCGGCCTTCCCTGCCTCTTCTTCTTCATGGGCATCAACTTCCTCCTCGCTATCTTCGTCTACTTCTTCATCCCCGAGACCAAGGGTATCATGCTCGAGCAGATGGACGTCATCTTTGGTGGTGCCGACCACACTCAGAAGGGTGCCCAGATGCTCGGTGTCGCTGAGGGCACTCCTGCTCAGAACTACGACGAGAAGGAGGGTGCTGAGATCCAGCAGGCCGAGCGCAAGAGGGAGGATGTTTAAGCGAATTTTTATTCCAACCAAGTATTACCTGGATTGTGTGCGCGTGTTAGGGAGAGTTTGTTCGTTCCAGATTTAGAATCAGCGCTCTTGATGAATGATGAGCTGAGCGGATGTTATACCATATAAATACAAGCAATGAGTTGACTTGATTTTTTTTTTGTTCCTCAAAGAACGTAATGTGAAGTTATTCTGCAATGTTCAAACCTAAACTATACAAATATGCTTCTCTGCAGGCTACATATGAACAAATGCTCACTTTGTTTCGACCACTTGTGACTTGTATACCTACCTGATGGGAGGGACGTAACACAACCTGAAAAACGATACAATAAATGAACTACGTACGATTCATCAACCTTCAATTTGAGATGTAATCGGTAATCAAAAGACGTCAACCCACTTCTCCTCGTTCAAAAAACGAGGAACCGGTGTATCGTACCATATCAACAACTCCAGAAGAAAAACAGGTGAAACTCCAGACTTGCTTTTACTTACACCTACCGGCTCCGAGGTTCCGAGGTGGAGACCCGATCCGGGTGGTGGGCGCCGGGATCTTCCAACTACATCCGCTCTCCACCGAATCCACACAAAGTAACGTAAAGAACATTTCAGCAACAAAAAGAGAAAAAAAAAGTGCAAAAGAGAAAAGCCAGCTGGATTTCAAAAAGTTCAGTCAGCTGCGTGATCTGGGAATCGAACCCAGGGCTCCCCGACGTTACTCGAATGGCAACGGAGAATTTTACCACTAAACCAATCACGCTTTGATCAGGAATCTTCTGTCAAGATGCTTCGTCAGCTCACTCACGAGCTTCATGTAGGCAACACAAACATTCATCACAAAAATGTCACAGACTAGCAAGATGGGAAAGGCACTTTTTTTTTTTGTTTAGCGAGAGGAAGTGTGTTTTATTTTCGGCACCAAAGAAATCAAAGTAGACGAAATATGGACAGGTAGAAGAGTAAACAAACTATGTGCAGGTAAGAGAGAATGCATTTGTAAAAAGGGGGGAAGAAATGAGAGAAGAAAAAACATGATCCATCATCAACATCAACATAAACCACCACTTGTTTCCTCGTTTTAGTACCAACCCTCTAGTTTTTTATCCGAGTCTAGGGCTGGCCATCTTTCCTGTAAAAACTCCCTTTCTTGTTGAGTCCGAGTCGGTCTCAGCCGCTTCTCATGGCTATGTGATGCTGGCAGGCTTTTCGAAACCGACTCTCGCTTCTCGCTAAGCGTTTAGAGGCACTGGCTGTAGAAGTCGTTGACCTTGGTGCACTTGTAAGGAGAGACACAGCCAGTAGGGCCGCTGTAGTTGTTGCCACCGCACTGTCCCCAGTGAGGAACCGTGCCGATGGGCTCCTCAGGCTCCTCAGGCTCCTCGGGCTCCTCAGGGGTGGTGCCAGAGCTGTAGGTGCTGCCGATGGGACCGAACTTGATGTTGGAGAACTGGACGGTGGAGTCGGGGACGGTCTTCTCAAGAGTGGCTGGGTCGCCAGAGTCAGTAGAGCAAGAACCACGAGCAGCACCGGGTCCAGTGGCGCCCTCGGGGTAGGTAGAGTCGAGCCAGAGCATGCGGGAGTGGTGGTCGTGCCAGAGAGACATGACAAGGACCATGGGGGCCTCGAGGGCATCCTCCATGGCGTCCCATCCACCTCGCTCCTCAAAGACATTACGGTCATCAAAGACATCCTTCTGGGCCTTGCAGAAAGCGGCAGTGATAGAGTTTCCGGGGTTGCCAACAATCTTGGACTCGGGGTTGCCGATGACCTTGCCGTTCTGGACGTAGAGACGTCGGATCTCAGAGAGCTTGCCGTTGGTGCCCTTGATGAACTGGGTAACAACAGTGACCTTCTTGGTGGTGTCGACGTTGAAGTTGGATCCAGCACCGTAGAAGGTTGTGTTGCCCTGGCGGTAGGGGTTGAAGTCACAGCCATCGGGATCGCAGGTACCAGCATAGCGGGTGGCGGAGTAAGTTCCACCGCAGGCATCGCCAGTGCAAGACTGCTGCTTGAGGTTGGTGCAGGTGTGGGGAGTGTAGGCGGTGGAGATGGAGTTGGCCTCCCAGATGTCCATCTCAGGGCAGCAGGTGCCCAGGTTTCCAACACCAGCGTTGATGTCGCTGGTAGAGGGCTTCCAGCCTTCGGAGTTGGCCTGTAGTTGTTAGTAAGGGGCTTTGTTGAGAAAGAGGGAAGATGTATGATAAGGTGGGGGATGGGAAATGGGGGCCAGGCTCTGGGCTCTGGGCTCTGGACTCTGGACTCTGGACTTACAATACCGTTGATGAACTTGACATCACGAGGGCACTGAGCATCACAGTAACCGGTACCGTACTTGGCACCAGCCTTGTTGGTGCTGTAGCGAGACTTGCCACCATCCTGGTCCATGGAGACAAAGTAGAGGGCACCGTTCAGACCGCAGCCGATCTTGGAGACATCGACATCAAAGGTGAACTCGTTGCCAAGGAGGGTGAACATCTGGTAGTTGTTGTCGTCCTGCATGAGGTAGAGACGGCTGCCGATGTTGGTGCTGTGAGGTCCCTTGGTGACGAACTTGAGGTTGAGCTGGTTGCCGCTTGAGGTGACACCATAGGTACTGGCGTAGTCGGCACCGTCGAGACAGCAGTTCTCAGCGCAAGCCTTGCCACTGGGGCAGAAGGAAGCATCCCACTTGTTGCCGCTGTAGCAGTTGGTCGTGCTCGAGACGCTGTGAGTCCATCGCCAGTTGGAGTCGACCGTGACGGAACCGCTGACGCTGGTGCAGCCGGAGCTGGTGCACTTCTGCCAGCTGAGAGGAGGGTGAGTCTCAGTGGTGAGACTGCAGACCTGCTGGGCGCGGGCGACAGCCACAAGAGCCGAAGCAGTGGCGATGAGACGGTTCATTTTGAATGGAGCTAAGACCAGAAGCTGCTGTGGAAGATGCTGTGGAGATTGTTGATGATGAGGAGGATGAGGACGAGAAGACAAGATTTTGAAGGTGGTAGACGGCCGGTCTTATATAGAATCAATCCTCACGGTATCGTGAGACGTTTCTCCAATGACAAAGGAACGATCGACCTCTCCATGAAAGGTTCGGATGGTTGATCGTGGCGAAAATCATCCGCCAGGCCGCCTCAACGCAGACTTACTCCGTCCATCAGATGAGGACGGGTTCCGGGCCGTTCGCTCCTCCATCAACAACACCAATGTCGTTGCTTTCCTCGTGCTCAGACTCCAGTACGCTAGGTGGCGAGCAGAGCATGATGTTCACACTCGAGTCCTGTTTCGAAATCGACAAGACTCATGTGGAGTACTGCGAAGGGGTCCAGTTGGCCGCTTCCGTAGCTCCTCGGCCGGTCAAGCTCCATGGCTGCCCAGTCCGGCAGAGGCGACTCGAGTTGCTATAGGTGAAGGCCAGTCAGGGTCGTGTCGGTCCGCCATCTCCGAATAGTCTTGACGGCCTGAATTTCTGAGAGGAACGGTACTCTTGTTTAGCCTCTCCATTGAGCCGCCATATGTGTAGACTGAAGGTCATGTGCGGAGAAGGCGGAGACCGGGAGCTGTACCCAAGAGGGTAAGAGAGTTCAATTTGGAGGTTGAACTGAGGACTCCCACACACTACTTTCGGACCATCGCTCCCATTAGATCCTATCATGATGCTAGGCAAGTCAACATCCGGGGGCGGGCAGCCAAATAGGTCGTATGCCCCTCTTTGCTATGCCCTGGACAGCTCGGAGCAGCTTCACAATTCTGCAACCCTTTTTGGACGTTGGCCCTGAGTGGCTTTTGTGACATGTTACCGCACGGTCATTGCTCTCTCTTCTTCCAAAGACTACCTATGAGTGCTTGTGGGCGTTTAAATTGCCACTAAGAAGAAGCGTACGACAAGTGCTCTTGTCGAATCCGCTTGGGGTCGCCGGTAAAATCCAGCACGAGCAGATCCAGTAGTCATGGTCAATTGAGCCGGTAAACGAGATTACGATTGATCTGGTACAGAAATCCCCGAGTGTTAAGGCCAGTCGAAGCATTCGGATGTGGTCATTGGACCTAAACGGGAGACCTCGGCGACTGGTTCCAGCAATCCAGGAGCTTTCCGCTTGTTTAACGCTCTTCCAATACGAGCATGATTGAGCATATTGATATCAGACTCAATAACATTGCATCAATCCAAGCGAATATCCGGGTTTCGATCATACCTCTCCATGTTGGCCGCTCGCGGACATTCATTGCGCCCGTCCCAAGTAGATGTTATCTAGTCAATACTCCACAACGAATTTCTGGACCATCGGCGTGCAACACGATGTTTACTCCCTGTTTGAGTCCCAAGTTGAAGACAATCACCTCCAAGTCCAGGTCCAAGTCCACGATAGTCTGGAAAACATCATCGGTATCTTCGGGACCGGGACCGTCGGCTTGATCAAACAATATCAGGAATGAAGCTGACCAGCCTGCATCGTCGTCTCGAGGCCCATCGTATGTTGCGCATATGTCGGTAACTCGTCGAATCCGACGCTGAAGTCTCCGGGTCATCTGCCAATGATGTCTGGGAAGTTGCGCAGAATTGGCCCCTTGACCGAGAGGTAGCCCTGATGAGGATACTGCCCAATTCAGATCCCATCCTAAACCTAATCCCCACACTCAACTCCGGGCCTCGAACCACCGTTGTTGGAGGGATCGCAGGGCTATCGGCTGGTTTTCCATTTCAAGATGCCTACCTGTACCTGTTCGGGCTATATTGGGTCGGCAGGTGATGACAAGGAGGTTGGGTGTGGTAGCACATGCGGTCATTACCTCCAGTAAGATCCGAAGCCATAGTTGAATGACATAGACAATATCAGCCCGATTTCAACTGCCATTGTTGAATTCTTCCTCAACAGTACATGTCGACATGCTTTGACTTTGCTGATCAGCACATTGTCTTCCCTTACTCAGAAGCATGGCCACTTCAAAACACCACTCAGAGGGGAGACAAGAGTAGATATTCCCCAAACTTCCACAACACACCCTTCACAAGAAGCTCAGCAAGTCCCGTAGTGAGGGGCACAACTTCACAGGCTTGGCTCGGCTCGAGCCGCCCTTGTGGTGCTGTAGAGCCGGCTGGTACCTCAAGGGACATGTTCAATCCGCGCCTGCCATAGGCCAGAGGGCAAAAGCATTATGCAAAACAGAAAAGCGCATTGCGAGCGTGACCTTGGCAATATATGGGGTTGAACAGGGGCCGCATGCATAGCCGATGTGTTTTGTGGAGGGACATGTTCCGAATCAGCCCAAAGGAGTCGATGCTCATGTTAGTGGCGCGATAGATGACCTTGAAGAGGGTTCCTGGTGATTGGCGAATTGAGACCGGATAATAGACATTAGATTCAGGTGAAAGCGGTGATAGGTATAGGATTGTGATTCAGAGGTCACATGGCCATGTTAATGAGGAGGGATGTGACAGAGTAACATGTAACGTTTGATGATACAGTGATGAAGTTGGGGAAGTAGGAGTAACACTAGGAGTAGTCAATCCATTGCACGTGACTCTACGTTTGAACGACCGACCTAGGTAATCTTAATAAATTAATGTTACCTGAAAAGCTGGCCTATCAAGACAATATCAATATATCAAACCGCTCTATGGGATTCAACCATACTTGATCTAGTCTCGACTTATCTTTGACTACTACATCGTAGTGATGATGTTGAACCAACGTCGACCAATAGTAGGTATTCCCTCGCTCTCCTACTACTACCCTTCCTTACTATAATCTACATCAAAAACATTTGCCCTACTCTACAAGCTCTCCTCCTACTACAGGCCATCATAAGCTTTTAGAGAGCCCCTAGTAATTAGCACCATCGAGATCCCCTTCAGCTGGGAACTAGTATCCTCTCCGAGACGCCAAAAATAAAAATCACAGGAACCAGAACCATTCCCTTACTTAGATCCTCCATCCCGAGCTTATTTGCTCAAAAACACCAGGCTTCGCTTTTCGAGGGTCCCATATGCATTGGCATTATATGATAAGACATGGCTGTATAGGGATGGTGGGGAAAGGGGAGGCTTAGCCAGCCCGTCATATTCCCGACAACCCACCCCTTTTTCCCGTTCATCGAAGAGCCTTTAGCCGGTGACCAACTGTGAGTTACTGTGCAATTCCAAGTCCAGATCGTCTCCGCTCAAGACGGGGAGTCAGCCTGACTCCGCCCGGTTGTCCTTTGGCCTTGAGGGGAGAAGGCGAGGCTCTACCCTTTGTAGCTTCTTCGCCGCCAGTCGTGGTCTCCTATACACGCGGGTCTTGTAGGTGCAGATTCTTAAGCTGGCGAGGGAGTCGCTGATCGCGCTCGTAGAGATAGCCACAGTTGGCGCATAGAGTCTGGAGAGGAAGTTAGCCACGTCAATCACACAATATTTGCAATGTACAATGTACAATGCTAAAGAAAAGGCAACTCACCCTTGGGCCGGCCGGACCATCTCGTACAGCCCAGACACTGGTTCCCCAGACTCGACAATGCGTACACCTCCATTGCGACCTCTCCACATCCGTCAGAGCACCACCACCACCGTACCCTCCAACGTCAGGGGTTCCTCTGCCTCCCGGCGTGCCACCTCTAGCAAGTGGGCTAAGACTTCTGAAGCGCCTCTTCTTCTTGGACCGCTCGCCACGTCCCATCCTTTCCTCTTCCACCTCCATCGGCGCTCCGAATGGTGTGCCGCCAAGCATGCCAGTTGTGGAGCTGAATCGTGCCGTTTCGCGGCGCAGGCGGCGGACTTGGCGCTCTCGATCCCCTTCACGCTTTTCAATCTCCTCTTTGCTCAAGAACTCTATCTTGGGCTCCCAGTCGTCTGCTAAGTGATCGGGGTCATATCTCCAGCCAGCTTCCGCGCCATGAGCAGCATCGTTTGGCAGCTCCTGTTGCAAGCCGCCCCATCCTGTCACAAGTCCACCAGCTTCGCATGCTTCCTTCTTTAATCGCAGCACTGCCTCGTAGATTGCATGGGTCATGGCCGGAATCCATTCTCCTGTCAGGCCAAGATCTGCGCAAGTCGTCTTTGCAAACGCCTCTGCTGTTCCCGGTGGATGAAGAAGGGACCATTCAAACTTGTCTGTATACAGCATTGAGGCTAAGTTGAGGCTGAGGTTCACAATGCAGCGGTACGTGTCGTCAGGATTGTAGTCGTCCGAGTCCGGCAATATTGGCGTAGCCTCTGCCCTGACGACAGGAGCTTGGCTTTGCGTCTGAGTTTGTGTTGGGGTTGGGGTTGCAGCTGCGGTCTGCGCTGGCGTATCTGGCCTCGATAAGCCTCGGGCGGCTGATGCCGGAGAGTCATCGCGGGACTTGAGTGCAAAACTGGGCCGCGGCGTAAGACCGCTGGCAGCTGGCTGTGGGAGAGAAGGGGCTGGAGCATCATTGTGGAATAAAGGGTGTAGGGCGACGCCCGCATACTCCTCAAGTTGCGTTCGGATTTGTTTGCTGATTTCTTGGATGACTTGGCCTCGATTTGGCAAGTCGAGGTCTTGAACTAGTGTCTGCGCAAACTGATCCGTTGTGATGAGTGTTTCATGGAGGTTCCAGCAAAAGATGTCTCGCAGCTTGTAGGGCACCGTCAACTCTTGTTGTCGGTATTGTGGTAGGGAGATGTCGGCGGAGTTGGGATTTGGAGCTGGGAAAGGCGCAGGCGGGTAGAAAGCGGGGATGTCCAGGTCAATACGGATCGGGATCAGAGTAAGAGGCAGGCTTCCCTGGGCTGCATTTTGCTGATCGGTTCTGGCGATGCGGTTCTTACCCATCCAGTCTCTCCAGATGCCCTGAACATTGACAGGTTCCTTGGTGTCCTTGCCAGCCTTATCGGCAATGTCCTGCCTGCTAAGGGAGTCCTCTTTTCGCAAGCTTCGCAAGCCAGTTGGTCTTCGTCTAGGGTCATCACTATCGTCGTCCAGGTCATCATATCCATCTTCGGCGTAATTGATGATGGTTGTTCCTCGCTTCGTTGTTCTCGAAACGGGACCAGTAGGCGCACTGGGTAGGACGGGGGTTAATAGAGAGTTGTTGTAGCCACGAAGTCGCGGCGCGTAACTCGACAAGAACGCCTGGGGCTGTGATCGTTCCATTGTATGCGCTAGAGAACTTCGAGGTCCAATTTCATATCGTCGTCAAGGGAGCTTTGCAGATTGCGAGTAATTGAGCTGCCCCTGCTTTCGGGAGGGGTGCTTCTCGACGCGAAAAATTCGACAGCGGAGATTCACGATCGATGCGACGATATCAGCGGTATTGAAAGTTGTCGGCGAGCGAAACGTATGTGGGGTTGAACGTCTGTTGCGATCGACTTGGACTGATGCTTGATGGAGTCGCGACCTGGGGACCTTTTTCTCAATCGCGTCGCAGTCTTCCACAAAATCGATGTTTGGCGTAGGAAGCACGGACCCATAAATGCGAGCTTAGTCATCGCATTGGTGGGTTTATCGGCCGCGCTCACCCTAGAGCGAGACGCTACTTTTACAACATGATTTGAGTATCATCATTAATGCAATACATGTTGAACTTGATGTTGCCAGTAATAGGCTAACTTCTTGATTGACTTATGATACATTTTGCACTCGAGTGGTTCGCAGACTCAACACGTGCCACGAAACTTGGCTCATACAAAAGACAAAAGCAAGCACATTATCAGCTCGGCACATAGTAGGTAGTGATGAACCAGAGCTCGGATGCTATGTATGCTGTTTGGTGCCATTTCAAAACGGGGTTTGTCCAACACTAATCGGATTAGCAACCAGGAGTCGAAACTTGGCTAAAGGACGATACTTACACGTTGCCTTCGGGATAGAAGCGACAGACGTCAAAGACCTTGTACGATTCAGTAACGCTATAGGCACGAGCGTAACCTATTTCAGAGGTTTTTGACCACATGCACTGAGCTACTTTATCATCAACGGCAACCCGTAGCCTCAACCAGGCAAAGACTTACACCAGTGAAGCCATGGTTCACTGCCATCCTTGACAGGCTGGCCATCCCACAGTCTTCCTTCTGACAGCCAGGTCACCGCAGCAGTTTGTAGAGGATTGTCGTAGGCAGGGTCACCTTGAGATGATACGTGCTCGTAGATGGTCTCGCCTTGCTTGGGGCGGAGTTCTGGTGGTGCATGACCAAAGGGGTGATTACCGGCGGCCATGTTGTTAGCCCAGTATTGGGCATAAGTAGCAAGCTCAGAGTTCCAGGACAGAGATGAGATTCCCTGAGCTTGCCGTGCTTGATTGATCATGTTGAAAGCACGTACTGTGTCGTCATCTGCGCACACGGTTGAGAAGGCAGCTGAAAGAGCTGCAACTTTGAAGAGGTGTTTGAAATACATGGCGATTCGTGCAGGTAAGTTCAACTTTGAAAGGTTGCCTGTAGGTTGATGAATAGGAATGGGTATGGAAAGTAGTGTTTTGCACTGGACAAGACGGCAACGAAGCTGTGAGGAACGATAACGGCATCCTCAAGAATCAACTTGGCAAGTAGAAGAATGATGTCCCAAATTTTAGTAATTGCCTCGCAAGTGTCTCATGAACTGGAGCTGCCTCATCTTGAACTTTGAAACTGGTGTAATGGAAACTCAATATAAGAGGGAGGTGCCATCACTTGCTTGAGGAACTTGTATTGATGATGAGATGAGTACTAGTATTCGACGAAATTAGAAACACTTTTCTACAATCGTGAGCGTATAGAACGGCTGGTTCAAGAGTATCAAGAGTATTAAATCATTTAAATCAAAGCCATAACTATCGCAATCATGCTCTTAAGTTTACCATAGCAGGGGACCTCACTTACACACAGAACGTCGCGTTATACCTGATTGGTCAGTTTCAGAGGAACCCTTGCTATTGTCAGGTCCACCAACCCATGACGTTTTGCCTTTGAGAATCACTAAATCTTTTTTCTCCAGCTTCAACTCTTCAGTCCTCGATTTCCCACTAAATCACAGCCATCATATACATGCACAACATGGCATCCCGCGCAACCCCCCTCGCATCCTGCCTCTTTCGCAGAGTATCCGCGCAACCTCTCCGCGCCCGTCCTGTCTTCCTCACAAACCACTTCTACCCCCTCCGCGCCGCCCACACCATTCCTCGTCCTACACCTCGCCAACCCACGAAGAAGGCATCACAAGTCGGCGACCAGCCCAAGAGCGAAGGGAAGAGACCGGACGTTAAACCCGATTACTATCAGCTCTCCTTTACCTGCGTCCCCTGTGGTCACCGGTCTCATCACAACGTCTCCAAGCAGGGATATCATTATGGTTCCACGCTTATCACATGCCCCGACTGCCGCAACAGACACGTCATTAGCGACCACCTGAACATTTTTGGAGATAGAAAGATTACTGTGGAGGATCTCATGCGGGAAAAGGGTAGACTCGTCAAGCGAGGTAGCCTGGGCGAGGATGGTGACATTGAATTCTGGCCCGAGAATACCCAGGAAGATGACGGTTCTGGCAAGACTGGAACCTCATAAAACATTCCCTAAATGAACGACAGGTTTACGCTGAGTTCTAATTGAAAAATGGAGAAGATCATGTATGATAAGGACAAAGCATTAGATGGCGTTGGTGGTATACCCTTCTCCATAGACCGAGATATACAATGATTATATATATATATATATATATATATATATGGGATTTAGACTGGCTTCACGCCGTAGCCTATTTCTATTTTCATTTCTATGTAAACTTCAACTTTTTATATCCATGAGCCATACAAAGACCCAGGAAGAAACGCCAGCGGAAAACCCACACAACCCATATCAACGCAACCTTGAAACGCCTTTCAATGCATGCTTCTCCCTCACCAGCCCTTGTATGACTGTCTGTACGCCTTCTGCTCCTTGGACCGCGACTTGATGCGACTCTTGTTCTTGTCAAATCTCTTCTTCTTGTCCCTTCCATACTTCTCGGGATTGGCAAGCGCCTCGATCTTTCTCTTGCTTGATCGCATTTCTCTCTTTGCCCTGACTTCCTCACGAATAGCGAGGAGCTGCTTGGTGTACTCGGACGTTCCAAACTTCTTCTGCAGCGAGTCCATGAGAATCTGCGCGCGAGTCTTGAGGGCTTCGTGCTTGGTCTTGAACGCCTCGTCTGTCGTGAAGGGAGGAGCAATGGATGGATCTGTCAGGTTGTGCAGGGGTAGCAGAATTGTCTTGAAGGAAGGTTGAAGACGTTCGAGGGAAGATCGGCGACAGACTGTTTCGAGAATCTCCATTGCTGCAATCTTGGGACTGATGGCGACTGCTCGTGGAGGAATCTCCCGTCGGATGATGTATGACAATCGCCAAAACAGGTATTGAAGATCCTTGTGCTTCTGCTGGATCTTCTCTTCCTCCTCGTCATCTTGCTCCTCCTGCTCCTTGGCATCAGCATCCTCAACCTCAGTTGTCTTTGGTCGGAGCGGCAGACGAGGAGCCAGGAAGACCAAGACCTGGGTAGCCTCGGCAGCCAACTTCTCGTCGACGTTTCGAGTAGCTACAACACCAAGGGCGAGACGGACTAAGTCCTGGATCTTGGGCAGATCTAACACGAGGCCATGGCTTCCTTCGACAGACTGGCCGACAGGTACGTTCCCACCGTTCTGCGCAAAGTCAGCCAGGTACGAGCTGATGAGTCCAATAGCTGCCAGCTTGACCGACGTCTCCTCATGGGCAAGACACCTAGCAACGTTGGTCCACAGCTTCTCACTGTCGGTGGACAAGATCCTGTCGGGGAAAACAGCCATGGATACACGAACGACCTCCAGAGCAGCCTCCAAAAGCTCAGCATCGACATCCCGGATATCTTCAGTGTCGAGAATGGCGTTGACCTTTGCGAGAACAAGTTTGAAGTCCTTCTTGTTCTTAGAGGCATTCTCATGAGACTCGATATAATAGCCAAACACCTGTAGAGCTAACTTGAGAACAGCCTCATTCTCATCGTTACCCAACCACGTTCGCATCAATCCAAGGAAAGTCTGAGTCTTCTCCTTGTCGGCCTTGCGGAATATCTCCTTCAGAAGTTCCGTGGCGGCAAGTCGACACTTCTCGCTGTCGTCATTGGCGAGCACGAAGAACAGAGGCAGGAAGCATGTGGCAGCAATTTCCTGGGCGAAATCGTCAGAGGACTTCAGCAGCAGCAGATGGACCATCTCCATGACAGACAGACGACCGCCCTCTCGGTCGTATTTGAGATTGGCGACGATAAAGTTCAGCTGCTTGGCCCAGCGAGCCTTCTTCTGCGGGTACTCTCGAATGAACTGGAGGAACGCTCCGCGAGCCAGATCACGGGTATCTTTGTCGTCGTTCGTGATCATGACAGTTCCGACATAGTCCATGGTATCGTATACAGAAGCTGTCTCAACATGGCGGTCCAAGACAGACCGTAAAAAGTTGAAGGTGACGTGTCTGTACAGTGGCTCGGTCAAGTCGTCCTTCAATTTTCCAAGCAACATATCGATCGCGGCATCCTTGATAGCGACATCTCGTCGGTCGCGTAGAACAACAGCCAGCATCTTGAGTGCTGCTTGTGAAAGATCAGTCGTGGTTGAGACAGATGTCGAGATGCTCTTGGTGGCCTCCTTGACGGCAACCTTGTACAGTTTGGTTCCATCGTCGTTGGGGAAAGGAACCTTGACAATGACCGCGAGCAGACGGAATGTTGAAATTTTAACCTCATCCTCTCCTCCCACCATGGCATCGCCCAAGATTGGCACAAAACCAGCAATGTTGCTGGCATTGCGTAGGCTGTCATGTTTCTTGAGGATAGACCTGAGGATGTCGACCGCAAAACGAATGAGCTTGTATGTGTGCTTAGTAGTGGTGCCGCGCTCTCCGCTCTTCTTAGCACCTCGCTGGACAAGATACTTTCTGATTCTTGGATCGAGTTTCTCCTCAACCTCAGGCTTTTGCGAATTGTAGACGTTCTGGATCACTTCGTAGCAGAAAACGAGAGTATCCCGGCTCTCAGCAGCAGGGTTCTGTAGAAGGCCAGCAGTGATGCGCGACATGAGGGAGTCAATCTTGCGTACTCTCTTTAGGTCAACCTTCTGCATCAGAAGAGCCTGCAATGGCCTGACGAGCTCGATAAGGCTAGTGATTGAAGCATTCTTGGCAACAAGCTCCATCGAGTCTGGACTCTTGCTGCTCTTGACTTCTTTCATCTGGCTAATGTAGCCTTCAGCATCCTTCTCTTGACCAATCACACCAAAGATATCGTCCATGATGGTGAGCATGATCAGAGGTAGGCAGTAGTCAAGGTCACCAGGGGAATATCCTGGCACGGCCGCGACAAGAATCGAATGCATGGTATAAGAGAGGACATGCAGTTGATAGCCCTTGGTAAGGGCTCCTCGCAATTCCTTCAGAACAAAACCAAAGAAAGAGGGGCCAAGGATAACAGTGATCTTGACAAGAGTATCGCGTGCCATCTCACGAGCTTCCCATGATTTACTTCGCAAGATGTGACTGATGTCAGTCAACACACCTGCCAGCTTCTGGCTCATCTGATCGGGTGGCAATAGCTTGAGCAGCCTCACAATGATCACACCAACAGGTACTCGATAACTGACTTCAGATTCGTCCTTTTCATGAAGATGCTTGACAAGTGGTGGCAGGAAGATGGTGCTGACTTCGCTGGCCAGCTTCTCTGACCGAGGCATCGTGAGGGGAAGTCTTGTGCTAGCCGGAGAAGATACCTCAGTCTCCTCTACATCCATACGCTCCTCGGGGGATTCTTCGGCGGAAGACACAAGGGCATCGACAAACTTGCTCAAAAGTCGAATGGTCTGCTTTTGAAGGTCGGGCTTGGACTCAATATAGCCGATGTACCTCTGTAAGGTCGTTCGGTAGTGCTTCCAGTGAAGAGACTTTGCCAACACGCCGATTGTGCTTGTAGCCTGGGCACCCAGTCCGTGATCGTCGCTTCCATCGGTACGGCCAAAGATGAAGTGCTCAAGAAGAGGGATAAAGAATTGAGCCAGGTTCTGGCTGCCCATTTCCTTCTGGCCGTTGGCTGTCTCGAGAATACGAAGAGCCTCCAGCTGCCTAGCTGTGGCAGGACTGAGGATGTTGAAGAAGAATGACGGTTCTGTCGAGTCTTCGGCCTTCTCGGTCAAAATGGCGTCTAGGTCAGCGATGGGGGGCCATTGTGGCATCGTGGTAAGGAGGAACCCAAGCACTCGAAGATACTCTCGTCGCACTGACTCTGAGGGTTCACGGGCGCCAGAATAGAGCGAGGGCAGAATGACGTCTTGCAGATAGTCATTGAATCTGATCTTTGGTTCTTCCTCGTCACATGCGGCTGCGTTAGCAATGAATCTGCGAATACCGTCTGCCGAGTTGGACGAGAGAATGGCGAATTCTTCGTCATTACGGATAAAGAAGATCAAATTGTGCAGCAAAGGCAGCCACTGCTTAGGTGACAGTGGAGTTTCTCTTTCGGTAGAGATCTTAGTGAAAGCAGCCAGGCGTTTGTCGTAATCCGGCTCGTCAATACGGCCCACCTTGAACGAGTTGAGGGCCGCGGAAAGCTCGGCAACTTCTTGGACGTCGTTATCCTTATTCGCGATGGCCAATAACGCCCTGGACAGAGACTGCCGGTTCTCTCGATCCTTGAAATAACTGAAGAGAGACGAAATGGTACTGTACACTTCGTCCAAGAGGGTCTGATCCTTGATAGCGCCAGAACGCGAGATATATTCTTCTACCACAAGTAGGATTCTGCCCTTGAGTCTAGGGTTCACTCGCCGAGGGGGTTGGTTCAGCAAGAAAATAGACATCTCAATGACTGATTGTATATGTTCGGTGTCGTGAACAATTGGCGCCATGGCAAGGATGGTCTCGACGCAGGCTTCCAGTAAATCATTGCTGATGCCAGACATTTCCAAAACAGCAGTGATTTGGTTCAGAATTGCTGCAGCGTTAGGGTCCAGAAGCTCGACTTTGATGACTTCGTTGTACTCGGACTCCTCTGCAGGCGCAGTTGCAAGTTTCACCAGATTTCGAATAATGCCCAAAACATGAATCTTGACCTCGCTCTTGCCCTTCTCAATAGCGAGACACTCGATGACCTTGGGGAGAACGCCATTGGGAAGGGCCTTGTCGTGAGGAGAGAGGAATAGGGCCACCCGAGGAAGAACAGACCATGTCGAAAACAGCTGCAGCATGCCCGAAACACCCTGGGTTGTCTCAGCTGGCAGATTGTCAAGTCTGGGCGCAACGACGTCCTGAATGATGATGTCGTGATAAGGCTCCCATTGGAAGGTCTGAGCGTTCTGGAACAGCGCAATTAAGCACTTCAACCCTACTGACCTGGTCATTTTGAGGAGTGACTGCGTGCTAGTCTTTTCTTCCTCCTCCTCAGCAACAGTCTCGGGGTCTACCGCTGTTCCACTTAGTTGACGGCATGCATACACAAGACAGTAGAGGACGGAGTTGAGGATGGTCTCCACGTAAGGAGTAACATTGGTTCCCAATTCTGAGATAACAGAAGAAATCATGTTAAGGAAACCGACTTGCTTTCGAACAGGAATAAGAGGCTGCTCGAAAATCTTCTTGGGCGCGCCCACGACTCGAACATCCTTGAGCTTTCCAACTGCAATGTCAAGGAAACTCCCCATATCTTCAACACTGAGGTTTCTCAGTACTGCCAGTCGAGTAGCGTATAGGCCATGGCGGCCACTGGCTGCGCCCTTCTTGGAGATGGTTCGACCATACAGCAATCGCAGCAGAACGGGCATCAATTCAGCCCTATGCTCCGATTTGATGGTAGTGTCGCTCTGAAGGAAAACAGTAAGCTCATTCTTGAAACGGGCGTCGTCGAGCAGGAACTCAAGGTTCTCTTTATAAGTCTTGATTGCCTCCTGTTTCCAAGCGAGAATGGCTTTCAGAGCAGATTTCTGAACCTCTGCGTCGCCATTCTCCATCAGCGCCAGGAGAGCAGTATAGACTTGCTCATGCTGGTAGAGAACGCGAGGGTTGATGAACTGCGCAAAGACTCCAAGAAGAGCCTTGCGGTCAGCCAGAGACCAAGTAGCACCTTCTGCAGCGGTCTCATCTTCTGCAGAGTCAATGACCCGATCCTCGTCACCAGCCCAAGAAAGGAAATGAGGGACGAGCTGACGGGATCGCTTTTCAGCAATGATGGGCATGGCATTGAAAACTCGCAATGCCCTGGACCTTGAATTGTCAGATGTGATCTCTACCGTACGCTGCTTCTCGTCAAAATCTTGCAGCATTAGATCATCAGGGCGGTCAATAGCTGTTTGAACCTCTGCTGCAGCCTTTTCCAGGCGTTTCACCGTTGTGCACTCGAAGTCGGAAACGAAATTACGTCGTGATGGCATTGCGTCGTTGGTGGATGGTCCCCAACGAGCCGAAGGCACATTGAGCCACTGAAATGCAGTCGAGCAAATGGCTTCCTCTCCAACTCTGCTCTGAGCTACCTCCTTCATCGTTTCCACTGTGTCATCCCATACAGGCGACAATTTTACTGTCATCATTCCGAATAAGAAGGACGGAATAGCCTGCTGCAGCCAAGACTTGCCCTCGAAAGAAGCGTAGTTGATACCAAGCTTTCGCAGAAGCATCGCGATACTTCTCGTGTTTCCGAGGTTGAGTGGTGTTTGTTCAACGTCAATCATAGTATCGACTGAACCAGAGGAGTCTGAAGGGTTCATCTGCTTGAGAAGCTCCAGAGACGCTAGGCGAATTTCATGAGATGGAGAGCTCAAATTGCTAATAAGAGATGTCGTGACCGGGTCCTCCTCGGTTGAAGAGCCTTCACTACTGGTACTGTTCTGTCGTTCAACAATATCCGATTCTCGCAGAATCTGTTCGTAAGCGAGATAGGCATGAAGAAAGCCAACGGACTGCGCAAATCGTGGAACGGCAGCCCGGAGCAAGGGGCTCAGCGTAGGATCAACCGAAGCAGAAGCCTTGCTCATACGGAGATACGCATGGAATCCTTGACTGACAATGAAGTGAACCTCATCAGATGCTAAAGAAGTCGAAGGTCGGAGGGCCAGCTTGAGCTTTCGGAGCAAGAGCTCGGCGATGCGAGCATTAGTTGAGGGGTGTACGGTTGTTAATTCTAAAATTCGAAGCAGGGAGGAGTACTTTGGCAGGCATCGATCCCGCCAAACTTGGGGATCCTTGTTATAAGGTCCGCGTTCAGGGAATGGTGAGATTTCAAGTCGCTCAAACTTGGAAACGATCTGGTCCTGCCATGTTTGTGGTAACCGGCAGCTATCCTTTTCACCAGCAGGAGGGAATGCGCGGTTGTCCATCATTTTTGGCAGCAAGATACAAAGCATATCTTCGTTCTGTCCCTCTGACCAATGGCTTGCGATGAATCTGTAGTTATTAGCATACAAAGTCGATTCGCAACTAGATGTTTGGCATACCTTTGAAAATCGTTCCTGAATAAGCTCCCGAATCGTTGAGCATCGAGCTCGCAAAAGTACGAACAGAAAGGAATAAACCATTTCATGAACGGCTCCCGACTCAAGGACTGAGTAAGCGGTACAATATGGGGTATCAATGAGTCAATTGGCGCATGATGCCAGACAATGGCAATGCTGACAAGAATAGAATTCCAGACGACGCTTCCAGCTTCCTCAGGCACCTCAGGTGACGCCTTGGTGATTATTGACAGCATATCGACAACATTACGGACCAACGGAGTCCAGTCACTCAGGCGGTTTCCTCTTCGCACTCCGGCCAATGTCCCGCAAATTCTGAACAAGGGAACGAGTTTCCATTGCTGGTCGGCGGCGTGCTCTCGATCCATATTCGATCGGATGGTCTGTGAAACACCATCCGCAAACTCTCCAAAGGTATCGTTGGTAGCATGATGAATGACACTAGTCAGAACGCCGCAAACAACATCGGTCCAGACTGTCTCCTCCGCAAGGCTGCGCTCATCATCAGGAATTGCGTCAACAAGAGCGGCGAAAATGGCTGGGCCTGTCGAATGGATGATGTTGTCAGTGCCCTTAATCGCTTCGGCAAACATGTTCATGAGACCGTCTTTGTAAAGGACAAACTGCCGGTCCGACTTTATACTGAGGAGATCATCCCTGGCACAATCGACGAGATATTTGAGGGCAGTCTCCCGGTGCGACGGGGCAGCGGCCTTCTTGACGAGAAAACTGAGGGCTTCGGCGGCGAATCGAGCGATATGAGGGGGATGTCGAGATTTTCCGAGTAGAGATGCCATGACTCTAAATGTCGGCCGTAGATCAGGCACAAGAAGCTTCGAGAGGTACTTGAACAGAAAAGCAAGGGCTCCAAAAGTCCATTCGATAACCTCAACGTCTTGAGGCTTGGCGGCGATGGCCACAATTAAGTCAAGACTCCTCCCATAGTGTTTCTCGAAGCGCACGCCCAAGTCATGAGCGAAAGCTGTGAGGAGATCCAGCAGCGGTTCGAGACCTTCCTTCTCTTGTGCAGAAATGTACTTGGCCAGAGAGTCCATTATTCGCTGCTCAAAATGTAGAATCTGCGGCAAGCTCTCGCACAGAGGGAGCACCTCTCGCTTGAAATTGACAAAAGGTTTTGAGACATTAAGCTCCGACCACTTCTGCAATCCAGTCTGGAAATACGACGTCGTCGTGGACAAGTCTTCGTTATCGAGATCATGGCGGCGAACTTTTCGTAGAGGCTGGAGAGAACTGAATTTTGAAATTTTGTTTGTGAAGGACTCCCATCTGTGATTCTTCTGATGAGGTGTTAACTTATTATTCTTTCGGGCCTTTGTGATACGCCCAGATGAGTTGGAAGGCATCTTGGGCGATTTTGTTGGGAGACTTTGCACCAAAGGCGTTGCAAGTTCGCAAAATCTTGACCGCGAAAAAAAATAAAAGGACAAAGACAAGAGCAGAGCTTTCTTTTCTGCCGCGATAAATCCTCCCCGCCAAAATTTCCAAACATTTTTTTTTTTTTTCGTCGGTTGAAACGCGGTAGAACCGATAAGGCAGCATCGGAGCAAGTGGAGCGCTAGTACAGCCAATAAAAACGGCGCCGCAAACTCTTATCTAACACTTCTTCTTTCACGCGCTTCACTGAACTAGGGACCACTTTCATCATAGCTTCACGCGCTCTCAGTATTGGTTCAGCAAGCAACGTGAGCCAAGCTTGCTGTCACGGATTAAACCACAGCCATCATGGCTGCACCAAAGATGTGAGAAAACTATTCCTTCTTATTTGAACTCCATGTAGCTGACGTTTTCCCCAGTATCGTTCTTGGCAGCCTCAATGGCCAACTTGAGCCCGCCTTCAAGAAGCTCGCAACACTTCAATCCAAGAACAACTTCTCCATAGCCATTCTCACCGGCGACGTTTTCAGTCCGGAAGGCAGTGATGAAGAGATCAACGCTCTCCTCAACGGGTCTATCGAGATTCCTCTACCAACTTATTTCACCATTGGCAACCATCCCCTACCGCCTCAGATCGCAGCCAAGGTTGAGGCCGACGAAGAGATCTGCCCCAACTTGCAGTTCCTGGGCAAGCGCAGTGTGACCAAAACTTCAGACGGAATCCGAATTGCCGCTTTGGGTGGTCAATTGGATGAAAACCTTGTGGCTGGCCTATCCAAGGAACAGCACCTACCTTTCCACACGGCAGACGACGCAAAGACCCTACGTGGAGCCAATACTGCCGACATTCTCCTGACATCCATGTGGCCCACGGGTGTCTGGACAGGCTCTAAAACTGCTCTTGATCCTACGCAGCAGGCTTCTATACCAAGTTCGACATCTATTGCCGAACTCTGCACGGCCCTGAAACCTCGCTACCATCTTGCTGCTTCACCAGGACTTTTCTTCTATGAACGAGAGCCATTCGTTCATCCTACCGAGAAGGAGACCGACGGCATCAAAGTCACGCGATTCATCTCGATGGCACCATTTGGTAATGATGCCAAAGCTAAAGCTATGTATGCTTTCACCCTGAACAAGGCCGACGTCGGTGTGCCTCCAGGGGCCACCTCTTCACCATTCAACCAGGTATCCAAGAAGCGCCCACAGAGGGAAGATCGCCACAACGATGGGTACGAAAACAATTCCCGTGGCCGCAGGCAGAAGCGTCGGCATCGCTCTCCTCCTCCCGGACCGGACCAGTGCTATTTCTGTCTCTCCAATCCAAACATCTCTACACACATGTGCTGCAGCATCGGCGACGACGCATACGTAACAACCGCAAAGGGCCCTCTTCCTACGTCGACTACTTTCCAAGAGCAGGGTCTGGACTTTTCTGCACACTTCATCATCATCCCTCTGGCCCACAATCCCACCATCACGAGCATCGGCCCCGTCACCGATCCCACTGGTGAAGCTGTCAAGACATACAAGGAAATGGCTCGCTTCCGTGAAGCCATCCAAGCTATGATCGCCTCCAAATCATCCCACAAGCTTGGGGCTGTTACCTGGGAGATTAGTCGTGAGCGCAACGTCCACATCATCTGGCAGCTCCTCGCCCTCCCGGCTGACCTCATCACAAAGGGCATCGCTGAAGCTGCCTTCCGCGTCGAAGCAGAGAACAATTCCTACCCTGCCTTTACAACCCGCGAGCTCACGCTCGAACAACAGGCCGAATCAGGTGGTGATTTCTTCCGCGTGTGGTTATGGGCTGATGACGGCGAGGACAAGATTAAGGGAAAGTCCCTCGTCATGCCCTTACCTACAGACGCGCGCTTCGATCTCCAGTTCGGGCGTCGAGTCATGGCTAAACTTCTCGACCTAGAGCAGAGAATCAGCTGGAAGGAATGTGAGCAGACAGTCGAAGAAGAGACCAAGGATGCCGAGGCCTTCAAAGAGGCCTTCAAGGAATGGGATTTCACCTTGACGTAGAAGTTTTCAATCTAAGCCAGACAGTTAGCTTTTTTCTCTATCGTTCGGGGTGGTTGCATGGGATGGCGTTTTCTAAAGGAGCATATGAAATTTGGTCTGGGTTTGGGCTAAGGGGTTAGATATATGCCCCAGCAAGGCAGCAGATTTGAGTATATCGGTGATCTCAGTTGTTATACAGATGAAGCTCTGCCGTTCTTTTACTCCCTTTTTTGAACCAGCGAGATATCTTCGATTATGTGAAATATGGTCTCGTACACTTGTATGAATGAAAGGTTGCGGTGACGCGTATAAGAGTTCAAAACCATAGCATGGCCGAGCGGATATAGGGTCTTCGACAATGAAGACGGCCAGAGGTACACTTGTACCAAGCTTGGACATATCAATCACCGGACCTCTCTCTAGATAGATACCTAGTTAAAGGTGAAAATTTCCTGGTAGATGCAGTAAGACAAGGCAACACTGGTTGAATGAAGTCTCTAGCAACACTTCACGCATCTCACCAGCAAAAAAGAGCAAACGCAATTAACTTTTAACTGTTTTCCCTCAATTGTAGGAATCTGCTAGGTAGCTACGGGAACAACTTCCTCTACTCCTAAATAATGTACAGTTGGCAAACCACTTTCAGCCAGCTAGACACCTCCGGCCACACCCAAGCTAGTCCTACAGAAAAGTACAAGTGCAGTAGAAATTATGTATTCTTTTTTACCGCGAAACCAGACCGCCCGAATTGTCGCAACCAACATGAGAAACAATCCGGGCTTTGAGGGTTTTTGTGAAAATTGTATTCCTTCTTCTGATCTTGTTGTGAAGAGGATGGGAATATGTAGTTGAGAAGTGGTGGAACAAAGAGAAAGAAAAGAAAAAAGATAGACACTGAGTCCTTATTCTGAAGTGTCTGGGGTATAAAGGCGGCAATATGCGCAGAAAGGCTGTGTATGGACGGTATGTGTATCCGAGGTCTGTGGTTATTGGTGTCTCGAGAGGTCATATCAATGACGTGCTGGGTATTCGATACATTGTGCAGTCATCATGTAATGCTGTGCCTTGGAATTCTGACACAGAGCATGCCTTTGGATGAAAATGAGGAACGGTTGAGGCGCGTACCGAGACAAATGATGTCTATGGTTACTCGAGGCTTTTGCCATGGTCGTAATGGTATGTGAGGGGATGATGCATTTCCCGCGACATGTTTCAAAAGCCGAATGCAGGTAATGGAGGCCACCGCTGGAAAATGCAATTTTTGAAGAAACGCTGGAAACAATAATGATAGCGCCCGAAAACTGCAGAAAAAAAGACGTAAGAGTCCAAACCACGGGAAATGCATGGCTGGACTCTTGGGGAATGTTGCCATTTGATATCGAGATCGAACACCGGATGCGTTGTATGCCATAAAGTTGTGAAAACAAAAGAAAGTAAAGAAGTAGAATAAACAATAAGTCAAAGTCGTTCGTCGAGAACTCGGGCCAGGTTCTAATGCGAAGGAAGTCATTCCGGTCGTGGTAATACTATGATCATGCGTCTGGTTTATGAGGATCGTTTGGGTTGACTGATCAAGAATGAGGACACCCAATGTGATGAGTCAGTGTCATCTCGTCAAAGTCCACAAGTCACTGAGGTCATCAGGACAGGTCAAGGGTTGCATTATCAGCACGTGCGTAGATGGCATCGTAACGAGGTGTAGATGGAGACACAAATGGTCAAAGAATTGGGAAGACTCGAATGAGGCCAGCACCATCGAGTCCACTTTTACCACAAACGCGGCAGGCAGGGCGCGTTGGCCAAGCGCGGTTAGTAAGAAGCCATGCGGCGGGTGTGTGATCTCTCCATTAGGAGAGGAGATTCGGAAATCATGTTGATAGGAGCGTGAAGCTGTCGTGAATGAGGCCGTGATTGAGGGCGACTGGGAGCTGTAGGGGACTCTTCAACACAGGGCTCTCGTTGACCGAAAGCAAAAGTCTGGGCTCGGCCCAAGCCCTTACGGGACTTCAGCCGGCTCATCTCTCGTTCGCACGTACGCTGGTGAGCCTCATCTGACATCTCAACGTATTCCTGGGGGTAGCATCGGTCACGGTGCTCGGCAAAGAAACCAGAGTATCCACCATCGAGAATGTAGACCTCGGGATAGGTGAGCTTGGGGTAGAACTCTGCATTCACGGTACGGTCCTCGGATCGGATGTGGCGAGCCATGAGGGGAGCACGATGAGCAGAGTACTCGCAGTGGAAGATGAGAAGAGTGCGCCCAGTCATGGGAGTCTTGAAGAGCTGGTTGGTAAGCAGATCCTTGTCGTTGTAGTTAACGGCAGTGTCGATGTGGCCACCATCATACTCGTACTCGAACCGACAGTCAATCACCATCTTCTGATCAAAGTGCTCACAGTACTTGCCCTCGAGTACATTCACAAGAGTCTCCTTGGTGATACGAGGAATGGTATCAGTGGGGTCCTCGGTGAGGAAGTGAGGTAGCACGGGCTGCTGGGCCTCCTCAACGTCCATGACAGATTGCAGAGCAGATGAGGAAGTCTCCTCGCCCTCGGCCTTTGACTTCATGATATCAGCAGGGCTCTCGAACATGCTCAGTGAACGACGGAACTGCTTGCGGTTTCGCAGAAAGGGGTTGGACTGTCGGCGGGCGTGGCAGTTATTCGAGCCTGAACGGTAGGCCGAACCGGTGAACTGTGGAAACTGGGGCTTGGCACGGAGGCCGATAGGGAGGCCAGGGCAAGGACTGTTAGCTGAGGCAGGTCTACGCTCCTGTGGCGGTGAGGCAGAGTCGAAGCATTCACTCAGAGACAGGTTAGAGCTGGTATGACTCAGTCTCGGACCAGCACCGAATCGAAACGGAGGCAATTCCGCATCGTTATGGGAGCGGCTTGGGACAGCGGTAGTGCTGAAACCCTTCATGCGAGTGAGAGAGGGTCGGCGGGGCACTGCTATCCTTCGACTAAGACGGGACGTCAGTACAGGGACTCTAAGGAATGTGCCAATTAAACTGACTCAGCCATGATGTGTTTCGGCGGCTCCAGCGATGACTGACGAGAGATAGGGGCCGGAGAGTCCAGCATCATCTCGTCGTCAGCGGCTGGTGTTGAGCCGGGAGTAGGAGATGTAATCTCGAACTGCGTGAAGAAAGGGGCCTTGTGAGGAAGTGGTGATAGCTCCATTCTCTCGACCAAGGGGGCGGGTGAGGATGAAGGCAGTGGAGGAGTTGTGGTAGAAGCTGCAAAACACAACAGTTAGCTTACAAGTGCCGGTAGAAGCGCCACTCATCGAGTATCTTACCACGAGCGTCCATGCTCATCATGCCAGTAGTGAAGAGAGCTCTTCGAGGAGTGGGGAAGTGTGGGCTAAGTAATGATTAACTCAAAGACATGCATATCCCGACTACCAGGCACAACATACCTCCCATCACTGTCCAGACGGAAATTTTGAGAGAGATCAGCAGCCAGGCTGGCGGCAGGCGAGGAGCCTCGTACATCCTTGACATTGAAGTAATCGGCAGTACTCTTATGTAGCTGCTCACGAAGACTCAATGTTGCGGAAGTGGCCGAAGCTGTTGAGAAGTGGGTGTGAGTGTGAGGTCGGAAAACGTCCCTGCTGCCCCAGCCAGGAACTGGCATTGGACGGTGCAGTGCCGCTAAAGGCGATGAAGCTTCCATGTTGGTTATTGGGCGATGTCGAGACAGCTCAAGTCGAACCGGTTTCTGAATATGACAGACACGGCGAGAGAAGAATTGCTGCAGATAGATGATGCTGCAGCTTCTGGTCTCTCGATGTTACTGGACGATATACTGAACAAGAACCTGTCAAGGGGATTGTCCGCAATATCGTAACGAAGTAAGGCGTATGTCAAAGCGAAACGGATCGTGGTGGGGTCGACGTCGTCGTTATAATTCTTCTAATGACATTTGAAGAAGTGTACAAATGATACTCGAGGCGGTCGTGTAAGAGCTGGTGGACGGAGGTTGCAGCGGTAACGGATTGCGAATTATACCGAGACGATGAGATGAGTCTGCCGATGTCAATGGTCGTCTCTTCTTGTTGGGAAGAAAAGAGAGCGAGAGAGACTCGGAGCAAATGATGCAGAGAACGTGAATTTGTTGGAGATAAAGGTCAAGACCCAGGCAAGCTAAAAAAAAACGACCGGGGGGGCGTTGCTGGGAGGATGGATTGGTTTGTACTACGGGCTGAAGCACGCACGCACAGTAACGCAACAGAGTAAAACTGACTACTGAAGCTAGGTAGCTCTAATAGTGAATGGACCTCTGTTCCTTTCTATCCCACCTAGGGCTGACAGGAGAGCGGAAATCGATGGATTGGATTCGTCCTTGTTGGATCGTCTTCTTCCCTTTCCGTGTCCGGCGTTTGGTCTCGAGTCCCAGGGTTTCCCGTGCCTTTTGTTATCTGTAGATGAGATGGAGGAGGACTGATAATTAAGAACGAGAGGAGAGACTTGAAAAATAAGTATGTATTTCAGCAAGTAGTGAGAGATGTCCAGTCCAACAAAGGCGGGATAAGGTGGGAAGGGGGGACCAAGGGAAAAAGAAGAGATGTGACGCGGGACGCAACGCCTTTTCAATGGATGGTGGATGGATGGCAGTTCAATGCTCAGAGTAGACACGGGTGGGCTTTTGGCTTGGGTTAGCTCTGGTTCCAGTTCCAGCCAGGTCTCTCAAACCAGGATGGAGTGTGTAAGAAGCCAGGAAGCTAGTTTGAGCTAGGTTTTTTCTTCTTCTTCTCTTCCAGTCTCTGCCCTTTCTCACGGGTGATCCCAGGTTGTTAGGGGTGATTCGGTAGCCCAGTGCTGGGGGACCGCTGGAGGGGGGGCGTCTTTGGAGCGTATCGATGGATTCTTAGTGGGGAGCGTCGACCCGATTGCATTCGGGTGGGAGGGTGTTTGAGAAAGAGAGGGA
>JABFFC010000059.1:0-83657 GCA_013623535.1 Fusarium penzigii
GTTCTGGGCGGGGGGTATGTCGGGACGGGTGTGGTTGTTGACCTGTCTGCCGAGGTGGGTGAGCGAGACGGCGATAGGCATCTTCTTTGGGGTTGGCAAGATGTCACAGAGGATTCAAGCTGCGATGGCTAAGAAGGAGTAGGGTTGTGGAGGAGTTGTGATATGGAGACAATTAACGATGGACATGACGTGGAGGGATACGTTCGTGGTTAATGGATATTGAACGAATGTCTATTATTAAACTGCTTTTTGGGTATCGAGTACCGCTTCATCAATCCATACAAGACTATCTCTATAAGCATCTACTTTTGCCATTACCAAGCTTGGCCTTGCACAGCTGCGCAAGGACGAAGACCGTTGTCTTAAGCCCACTTTCCAAGCAGACTCATCAGAACCATACCCGTAATGAGACCGAGCATGGACAAAACCGTCGTCAGCAGAGGAGCATCCGTCAGTTCGCCTCCCAGGATCCAATCATGAGCCCACATCTCGACGAGACCAACCCAGACGAGGATACCAGCCGAGAACGCATCCAGCGTGCCGATGACGATCAGAGTAGTGGGATCATTGCCGTTAAAGACGTTCAAAACACCAATACCGATGGCCATGCCGATGGGCGTAACGATGGTGAATCCAGCTGCGAGGCAGAGTTTCTTAAAGAGGGAGATGGTCGAAGGCTGGGATCGGTCGACGGGCGAGACGGACGTGTGGGCGTGGGAGCCGTGTGCGTGAGCGTGGCCGAACTGCGTGATGGTGTTACCGTACCCGATGGCGGCGATGCGGCTTCCCAGAGCGATGCCTTCGAACATCTGGTGGAAGATGATGACGATGGCGAGGGTGACGAAGAAGGAGTCCCCAGCGACGACGAGAGTGATACCGATGACTGTGATTGTTAGTTGGATGTGCCGGTGAAGTAATTAATTGGGCTGACGTACGAATAGAGTGGAAGATGATACCAGCTTCCATGATGGAAATATTGGCGAGTTCAGCGCTCGCAATAGCCTTTGGCGAAACAGCGTAGTCATCCGTCTCGGTCTTTTTACTAGCCTGCCAGCGGAGACTGCGTGTAACGATGTACTCGATGAGAAACGAGACGAACAAGCCTGCCATGACGATGGCAGAAGTTGTTGCCTCGTACTGGATACCCGTGATGCATTCGTTGTTGAACATCATGGAAGCGTGGGTGTAGAGCTAGAGATGGTTAGTGAATGGTAGATGTCTGGCGAAAGGGGGGTTTCGTACATGGACGAAAGCAGTGGATAGGATAACACCAGTGCCGAACTGCTTGATGACGGTGAGGAAGATGTTCGTCTTGACTTGGTAAAAGTTGGACAGGAGGATAGGACCGAACACGCCTATGATTGTTAGTTTGTTGACGGAAGTGATAGGGGTGAGAGTTACCGATTCCGCTGGCGACCAGGACAACAAAGAGCATTCCGATGCGGATGGGGATGGCATAGTCACGATCTCTTCGTCCACAGTCGACAGTTCCCCCACTTTCGGATTCACCAGAGCCGACACAGTGCCTGGGCTGTCAGTTATGAGTTCACAATACCGGAAGAGAAAGTAACTTACTCAACTCCAGCGTGGAAGTGGCAGTGTTCCTCTTGGGGGTCAGCATCGCCGGACTCAATGTCTTCAAGTGCGACGATGGGTGCTTCGCCGTCGTCACTCATGCAATAGCTAAGATCGTCAGTGGATTGATAAGATGTGGTGCTGAGGGGCGCATACGTATCCTCCCCATGGCTGTGGCAGTCTGTCAAAGTAGCAGGGTATTCTTCCGTGTTGGTGATGGATGTTTGGACGTAGTATTCGGAGGAACTAGGGCCCATGCAGTACCTGTTTCGCGTTAACAGATGGAACTGAGATGCAGATGATGGGTCATTACAGTGAGGAACCATCATGGAGATGGCAGTCAGATACAGCAGTGATCTCGGGAGATGAGGCAGTGCCAGTTTCCTCTGCAGTGACGGAGGGAGCAGTTTCTTCGGCGCCGAGGACTTGAACTTCACCACCGTTGGGGCTCATGCAGTAACTAGAAGTTTGTTAGCGTAGTTCTTTGCGAGAACGGAGAGGACATACACGTCCGAGCCGTGGTTGTGACAGGCAGTGTAGGAAGATGGAGCGTCTTCTGTGGCAGTCGCAGAAGCCTCAGCAACGATTTGGTATTCAGTCGACTCAGCCATGCAGTATCTATGAGTGTGTTAGTATGCAGGTTGGAGCTAAGATGACAAGCAAATATGTACTGGGTAGCCCCGTGAAAGTGACATCCCGTCAAAGAGGAAAAGTCCATGGCATCAGTCGTAGCTGTAGCCTGTCTTCTCACTGCACCAGGTTGCATGGAAGCAGAGACGATACCAACAAAGAGAAGCATTCCCATGATGGCGATGGCAGGACGACTGCTGCAGAGAGATCTGAAGCGAGCCATGGTGATTCGGAGTGTTGGTGAGAGGAGCATGTAACAAGGCAGGTCTTGGAAAACGACGGGAAAGACCCTTATATGTAGCTCAAGAACCGATTCTCGGCGAAGAGGCTTTTGTGTAGTGGTTGAAAAGAGTGGCGAGTTGTGGTGTTAAAAAGATAGTGATTTACCCAGAAGGGTACTTTTTCTTCTTTCAAGCATGCACCGTTTTCACTAGGTCCGTGGGGGGAACAAGAACCAAAAGGCATGACATCCGTTTGCTAGGTTTTCAGTATGAGTTGGTAAGAAAATAAAACGAGGTCGAATTGTGGATGAAGGGTCTGGGGGGTGTGAGTTCTTGGGTTGAACATCAAGGTTCTTAACAGTGGATGACGATGGGGTATGGGAAGATGGGAAGGGGGGCAAATGTGGGAACGTGGGATTCTTGGTTGTAAAGATGGAGTTGAGTTATAAGCATAGGGGATATGCTTGTGATGGAGAGTGGATAAGCATAATGGGTTGGTGCAGAGAGTTTTGGTTACTTGATGAAGGGTATGTGGTGCGCAGGGAATGTGACAGGTGATGATGAAGCCCTTGCAGAGTGAATGTCTACATGTTGTTGTAGTTGTAGTAGTAGGAGTAAGTACTGGTAATTGGCAACCGTTAGTTGAGTCCCGATGGAAGGAAGGAACCAACGGTCATAATCTATTACAAAGAAAAAAGAGACGATGGATTTACGGGTGTATGTGTAAACCCCAGCAACACCACAGGCGGACCAAACAGCTTTTGCACCGAGACTAACACTCTCAGCCCATCATAACCAAGACTAGAAAGAAAGAAAGAAAGAATTCCGAAAAGAGACATTAAAAAGTCCCTTGCCATCCCGTTTAACCAGGAAGGTAAACTAGGAAGTGGGAAGTGCCCAGGTGGATTTGGCCCCGTTGGGCTTGGGAAAAAGAGAACCTTGATGGACAACCCAAGGATGGGATGGGATGGAAAGTAGAGAATAATGGACGTGCGAGAGGGCGCATGATCCCACGTCCAACCGGACTTTTCTTCTTTCTTCCTACTCTTCTTTGGCTTTTGTAAGCTTGTTTTTATGCCGTTGCATCGTGTGTTGTATAGTGGGAGTTTATTTTCATGCTTAAGTGGTGTACATGCCATGTAGGCTGCGATAGATCGGGGCGGCGAGACTACTGCAAACGCCATGCACAGAATAATTGATCTTAGTTGCATGATATGAAGATGAACGGATTGATTGATTGATTGTGTTATTTTATTTTATTTCATTTCATTTTTTTATTCCTATTTTCCGTTCTTACTTTCACTGCCTATTGTCGTACAGCATCAATCTGGCGTAGCTGTCACACCTCGGCACCACGAAGCACATACAGAAATGTGAGATAAGTAAATAAACAGAATGGTAACATTCTACAACTAAATTTCTACCATGAATACCCTCTACATGTCGTTCTATCCTCCGCTGCGCACAATCCAGGGTCCCGACGTTTCCCCCGGACGCTCCCCAAACATGTCTCATTGGGGTGAACCCATTATTCGTTATATTTACAGAGCAAGAACAGCGGCGGCAAAGAGACCGACAACGGGCACCATATCCATGCCGGCGGCGTTGGTCACCTCGGCAGCTTCCGATGCGGTGGTAGATTCGGCGGCAGGCTCGGTAGCACTTCCAGTGGCATTTCCAGTAGCGGCGTTAGTAGTGGCAGCGGTAGCTGGACCCTCGCAGTGCCCTGAGGTTGTGTTAGTATTGCACATCTTGTGCGACAATGGTGTTACTCACAGTGATCGCCGTGGGGCTCGCAGCCGATGGACTCGGTGGGAGAGGGAGCAAGGGACTCGGTGGCACCAGCCTCATCAGTGTGAGACTCGGAGCCGGTTTCGTGCTCGTGGTCGTGCTCATCGGAATGCTCATGGTCATGGTCGTGATCGTGGTTCTCGCTGGCAGTGGCCTCGGCTTGAACATCGGAAACGTCAGAGCCAGTACGAGCGGCCTCGCAGTGCCCTTGCCCATGTCAGTCAAAATTTCGCGTTCAACAGCAAATGTACCTACAGTGGTCGCCATGGGGCTCGCAACCAACGGACTCGGTGGGAGAGGGAGCGAGAGTGACAGAAGCCTCGGCGGATTGCTCCTCGGCGGCATCGGTTCGGGCAGCCTCACAGTGCCCTAGGGAAAGTCAGTTCGGGGTCTTGTCAATTGGGAGTGCAAACATACAGTGGTCGCCGTGAGGCTCACAGCCAACAGACTCGGTAGGCGAGGGAGCAAGAGTGGTGCCGAGAGCGACAGGAAGGAAGCCCAATAGGGCGACAGCGAAAGTGGTCTTCATTTTGACTTGGGTTGACGGCGAGTCGAACGAGTGACTTTTCTGGCGGGATTGTTCTTCACGGAGTGAGGAAAAGAGTTTGTTAGTAAAGTGAGAGGGTGTGTGAGGGAGACGCAGGAACAAAAGTAGGGTTGGGAGGAGGAGATATATATGTTGTGCCAGTGCTTCAAAAGAAGAGGGAGGAATAAAAAAAAGGTAGATCAAACAGGACGCCACTTGCTGTTAGCAGCAGGGTTGAAGTAAACGCGGGATGCAACTCAATGAGAGTGGGCAGGGTTGAAAGACCAAAGGGGTGTGTGCACTACACCTACCATCAGGCCAAGAACTGAGGGAATAACCTGAACCGAATCGTATTGGACATGATTGGACTGGGGGTGTACGTTTATGAGAGCAATGTCTCTAAAACTGGCAGAGGCCGTCCCGCTACTCTCGTACTCGAAGGTTGCCCAGGGATCTTGTACCGTTTGTTTGTGATGGTCAAGCGAATAAGAAACTAATACGATGGCTGGCAGTTTTGAAGACGTTGACTTCCCTGTCCAACAGGATTTGGTCATGTCTTTTGGGTGGCCATGATTCCCCACAGAGTCGGGAAGTTGCATGAACTGAGTGTTGATTGTGATGAAGGATGTTGATGTTGTTGGTTAGTGTTGGGCCTTGAGGTTGTCACTCGTCAACACGATGGGATTTCCGCGTGTTGGGCATGATTCGTAGTGAAGAGTGGTCAATTAAGTCCCATCGCCCTTCGGTAGAAAACACTCAAGTTTTCTCTGGTCTTCCTTGAGAAAGAACAACCCAAGTCGAACTTGCTCGGACTGTCGTCCCTGTGAGGCTGGTCTTGGCAATAGTCTTAGCGTGCCATCAGGGTCCTCACTCTAAATCGACCCACACTTTTGGCAATTCCTGCGCTAGGCCTTTTTCATCGTGCAGGGGCGGGCTTCAAGGTACGAAGGTACGTACATGCAAGTCTCGTGGAAAAAGTGTTTGTCAACCTCAATCTGAACATGACACGAACCATGCCAGCTCTGCGTTTGTCTTGAGCGGCCAAAGGTCATCAAACACTGAGGTCTCACCTGCACCACCCAATTGTAATAGAGCAATTACTGCCCGTCGTTGTCCCTCATTTCAGAGCAATATCGTGTCTGTTATCTGTCCTTCTGATCCCTCTCTTTACTATATCCTCTCCCTCACTCCATGTCAACACCCACGTTTACGTCTGCATCTACATCTACACCTCCATCGTGGAACATCCTCCTCCACCCCCACCTTCTACAACCCTGTTAACCTTGATATCTCACCGGCAGGACCCCCTTCCAGTCCATCGCTTAACGGGGCCGAGAAACCTTTTCATTAGTCAATGCAAGAAATCTCCTATCGAATCATCAAAAAGCGAGCCACAGGCCCATGACAATCCTCTCAACCTCATCCAACCTCCAAACACTTTGCCTCCCACCCAAGCTTGCGCCCTGAGCTCGCCACGATGAAACCTCAGCTCTACAACCCCTTCTCGGCCCTCTTTTTTACCCTTCTTCGTTCATTAGGCGCTGCCGCAGAAGCTAGAGAGGCAAGTAGTGTTGAGGTTAATGTTATTCCTACAATTCACAATAAGCCCGACTTGGCCTCCATCCTCCTGAACCCCGACCACTTGGTTTGTTCATACCTTTAACATCTCATACCCACTTATGCTTCCCTCACTTAATCATCTACGAAGGATGTCTCACCCGTGACAAGACTAACGTGTGCTTATCCAGGCTGAAGCTCAGGATCCAGTCGAGGTTCATGAGGTTTTGGTGACTATAGAGCAAGTTGCTGGCGAGCCCTCTACACCACGCCATGTCGAGGCCAACAAGGATCTGGCCAAGAGTATGGCCAAAGATTCAGGCCCCTGGTCATCTAGCCATCCTAGACACCGTCTCCTAGATGCTCTCTATGGGTACACAAAGTACTATGAACGACAAAAAGCCGAGTTGGACCGTTTCAAGGGCCTTTACAAATCTGTTACCAAAGCTCAGAAATCAGTATGGCATTTTCCTTCTTTGGACTATCATATACTTACATTTAATAGCTGCTTGAGCATCAGGTCCAATACTCCAAGAAATTCAACCGTTTCGAACACATCTTGGCTGAGAACCAGCAAGTTTGTGACAGGATCGTTCAGAACGCCTTGGATTTCTACCAAGTCACCAACGAGGAGCTCCAGCAACACGTCCGGGACTTGCAAGCTGCCGGAAGGAGTGCCGACAAAGTCTCGGTATCGCAAGCACTAAAGCATTATGTACGTGATTGGACCGAGAGCGGCGCATCAGAACGAGACGGGCCCTTTTCATGCCTGTTGAAAACACTAGACCAGATCTTTCCAGAGAGAAACGGCGCTGCTCCTATCAAGGCCCTGGTACCTGGATCTGGCCTTGGAAGACTTGGTCATGAAATTGCCAACCTAGGAGGTATGTATCCAATATCTGGGCCAAGGGAAGTGCTTACACAATGCAGGATTCGAGGTCACCATGAACGAATGGTCCATGTACATGAATGTCGCATATCGCTTTATAGAGACAAATCGTGCTCGAAACGCCCATGGCATCTCGCCTTTTGTTGAGGGATGGTCTCACCACGCAACTGAGGACGATATGACTCGCAAACTAACCTTCCCGGATGTTGGTATCAACGCGACATCGGTCGTTCTTGTTGAGGGTGATTTTACCACCGTCTTCAACAAAAGGGTTGGCCACTACGACGTTTTGGTTACTTACTTCTTCATCGACACCGCTCGCAACTTGATGAGTTACTTCGAGACCATCAAGAAGGTTCTGAAGCCAGGTGGTTACTGGATCAACTTGGGGCCTCTTCTCTACGGAACTGGCCCATTCATCCAGCTTACTCTAGAAGAGATCATCACAGTCACGCAGGCCATGGGCTTTGAATATCTGGATACGGACGAATCGTGTGGACCACTGACATTTGAAGATAAGACGGTCAGAAGTATGGAAGCTGTATACGGGTTTGATAATAAGGCGCTGACAAAGAGCGCGTATAATGCGCAGTTCTGGGTAGCTAGGAGGTCAATGAAGCCATGACCAAATGATAATCTCTTCTGGTTTTGATATCCCGATGAGGTAAACTTTGTGGTCTCTAATAAAACAAGACGCGAAATCGTCCGTTACCACCAAGAATGAGCCGGCTGTACAGTGCCTCCAAAGATCAGATTATACTCCAAAAACATTGGAAAGGCGACGGATCCAAGAGGTAAGCTTCAGGATATGTTCAAATCAGCTCTTGGTAAGTAGGCTCATGTAGGGTGACAATACATCATGCACATTGACAGAAGGTAGCCTGGTGGTGGTACAGGACAAATGTGCCATTGCAATAGAATATCTTAGGCTAATTATAGCAAATCTGTCCAGTTACTGATATTCAACCAATCCTGGTCCGCCGCAAACCCATTAAACTGCTGTGGCTCCCCCGCCAACAGTCTGCTCCAATCCGGCGGACTCTCAGGAACCATGACCTGCTCACCCTGCAGATGCTGCGTGACAAGGGTCTCGTACTCTTGGTGCAACTCCTCAAATACACTGTGCACGCCTTCAGCGTTGGGCCAGTATTTCGCCAGCAGCATTGTTGATCGTAGAAGCCTGCCTAGTCGTTCTAGTGCATGGATGGCGACAAGAAATGTTTGACGGGCGACGGCTGAGCGGATCTCGGCGGCAAATTGAATACCAGAGGCGGTCACGGCACTGACGGATGTGAAGTGGCATTGACGTAGCTCATCACGGGCGATTAGTTGCTCCAGAGAAGTGACGATGGCTTGGGCGGCGGCAGAGCAGATAGGTTCGCTACTAGGATCGCTAAGGTTACGGTGGAGATGGAGAAGAACGAGGTTGTAGTGCATGCGTAGATGGCATATTGATGCATCATCGTTGTCGGATATGGAGGATATACCAGAGTGGAGAGACCAGAGACCGAGGCGGGCGTTGATGGAAGTCACGTCGATGAGACGTTCTTGAGATGGGGCGTTGAAGGCAAGGACGTCGAGGCCGATGAAAGCGAGTTCAACAAGATGGTTCAAGAAATCTGGTCGTGGATGGGAGTCTGATGAGGCTTCCGGGTCAGGGGTGTCTGTCATGTCCTGATCACTTAGAGGTTGTTGATCTATGTCTTCTGCCCGGACAGCACATGGTCTTCCTGTTTCGAGAGACGCGAATACTTCACAGACGAAAGCTGACCACCAACATCTTCGGAACTGTCCTTTTTCCACAGCGGGGAGCTGGGTGCTTAGGCGGTGTGATCCGAGACCGCAGCCGATGCGGATGGCAAGACCAGACCAGTACCACGGTCCACTGGCTACGGTATCTCCATCGCCGACGTGCCATGTGAATAGGGTAGCGGCTTGCATGAGGTGTATTCTATCTGATTCATGACGCATGTGGTATAGCATACTTGCTCTCCGGAAAAGAATGTTTTTCACAGCATGACGATCGTTGGCTACGAGGGGATGCGAACATGCGTGAGCACCAGCCATAAGAACGGATTGGAAGAGAAGCAGCGGTGGTGGTTTGTCGGGATTGCGGTAACTAGCAAGGAATTCGGGCTTGGATACGACAGGTAGGAAGGGATGGATGTGTTTGAAGTAGGCCTCGACGAGAGCATCGCGGACTTCCTGGGCGGGGAATGACGATACTTCGGCGGCGAGGTCCTGGGTAGATGTCGTGCCCCATACTTCCGGTGAGGGCTTCCATGATGTGAGTGTTCGGATGGGAGGATAGGGGTAGTGTAGTGGTTTACCGGCCTGATCACTACCACAACTTCCGGGCCCTTCAAGTGAGGTGTGAGTATCCTCCGTGGATAAGGGATCGCCTAAGATAGATGAGTAGGGTTGACGAAAGGATCGGTGGAGATCAACAAGATGGACAAGGTTGGACACGGCGGTTCCGACGTAGGCGATACGGAAGCTCTTGGTAGCGGAAAAGACGGCCCATGCTGCGGCGCCGATGCCGTGTTTGAAGAACCGTGCCAGGCCGGTCCGGGCAAGTTGTTCTTGGCCATTCGTCCGGGCGGGTGTTTCTTCTGCGGGCTTCTCAGGAATAGGCTCCGGTATGCTCGGTGAGGATACCTGGGTTTGTGAACGACGGGCTAAAGAGGAGCGACGGGGAGGTGCCCATTTTGTTGTAGATCTAATGCTGTAAGAAAGCTTTCATGGGGCAAGCAAGGACTTCTCGGAGCCGAGAAACGTACCGACATTCCAGGCCGGATTTCTCACAGACGGAACAGCCTGCGGGGCGGATAACAATGTCGCATCGGACCTTGCGGCGACGACATATGTCACATGCTTTTCGCTGTTGACGACGTCGTTCGGGGTCTGGGGTCATTGTGAGTTTATGATGGGGAAGGGGATTGAGGGAGTGAGTGAAGGGGTAAGGTTCGGAACCGGGGGTTGAAGGGGGGTAGAGCCGAGAAGCGGGGGTTGAACGTACCGAGTTTGGCGGCTTGTGAAGGATGTCTACAGGGCTGAGGAGAATGAAAACTACTACTTACCAAGTGCGGAAAGTTGGGAATTGAGTTATGATCAAGAGGTATGTCTGCCGATGTGATATTGATGGTGTGTGTTGAGATGACGGGCAAAAGAGCAAAAATGTGATTTCGCCCGGGCTCGAACCGGGGACCTTCTCGGTGTTAACGAGATGCCATGACCAACTAGACCACGAAACCTTGTATTTGATGATTGGGGAGCTCTTATTGATAACTATGTTGGGACAAATCAACGGGAATGCCGGATGTCATGATATCTCACGTTAGAGTAGATGAATCTATGACAACGACAAGAGAATTGAGATAATCAAGACGAAATATTGCTGTCATGATAAACAGTTAATAACAAAGAAAAAAAAATATGCCCCTTATCTTGACCAACCTCCAAAACCCGCAGAGGAAATCTCTAGAAACCTCCATCCGCCTTAGATCCTTGTTTTCCGGTGGAGACTCACCATCGAGGATGCAACGCCAAACCAGGGTACAACCGTGTGTAACTTCAGAAGTTAAGTTTCCATGAGAGACCATTTACGTCACCTCTGTATCAAAACTTCATGAATACTGTCAGCTTAATATTAACAATCGAGAAGAATTGGGCAGAATTTCTCCATCGTACGAGAGGGGGTGAGGTATGATATGACTGATTGAGTTCAACAGGGGGGTTGTGATTTGTCCATTTTTTTTTATTCTATGTCAAATATATCTTGCATATCTTGTTCCCTTTCTTTCTCTCCCTCCTGTTGTTTATTTTCTCTTAGTAGGCAAAAGGGTAGCTGGCTGTTTTTGGTCATTTGTTTACTTTGTTTAGTCACGGTGATTGTTCCAATTCAGCTTTACCATGTCTCTCGCCCAGCACGTAACCCAGGATGAAGGGTTTGACTACAAATGGCATGTCAATCCCGTCACAGGCGAGACGAGTGAGGAGAATCAACGGTTGACCAACGGAGAGGGTCAGGATGACAATGGCCCGGAGTGGCAGTATATGAGTTTCGCGCCAATTGATGTGACGCAGTCGGATAGACGGCATTCGGCTGCGTATCTGGTGTCTAATATCAAGAGGATAGGTAATTGAGCCTGTTTATGTGGTGTCGCACATGCAAATACTTACTAACCGACAACAGCTCAGGTTGCTACTGGTGTTGTATCATGCTGGCTCGCCGCTGGTACCGTCTTTGGTTTCGCCGCCCTCAAACCAATCCTCATCGCAGAGGGTGTATACCGAGAGCTCTGTCCCCTCATCGATACATCTGATAAAAAATACAAGGAAGTGCCGTGCGACAAGCAGGATATGCGACTTAATCTCATCTTTATCGTGGCGTCCATCGTTACCAACGTCAGTAGTCTCGTTGCTGGCGCGACTCTCGACCGTTACGGAAGACGAATCTGCTGGCTTATTTCCTGCTTTCTCCTGGCTGTCGGTTCTATTCTGATGGCACTGTCTTTTGAGGTTGAAGGCTTTGATGCTCTGCTCATTGGTTATCTCCTTTTGGCACTTGGAGGAACATTCACTTTTGTTCCGAGCTACCAACTTGCCAATGCTTTCCCCAAGTACTCCGGTCTCATCGTTGCGCTCGTCACGGGAGCGTTCGATGCTTCTGCAGCTGTCTTCCTCTTTTACCGCCTGGCATACGATGCGACCGACGGAGAATTCACCCCCGGCAAATTCTTTACCGCATATCTCATCGTCCCCGCCATGATTCTCGTTGCCGAGTTCACCATCATGCCGTCTCACTCCTACCACAACACCTCCGAGCTCGAAGTGAAACTCGAAGAAACGCACGACAAGTCCCAAGACGTCCACGCTTCCGACGGAGAGATTTCCGACAACGATGAATTGATGCGAGTTCGAAGCCGTCGTAGAGATCAGCGAAAAGAAAGACGTCACCAGATCGAGGCGGTTGCCGGTGACTCCGAGGAACGAGAGGCTCGGGTCAAGGTCGAGGAGGAGAGGCAGGTGGCCAGTGGTGTATGGGGTGTACTTCACGGTGTCCCAGCCCACAAGCAGATGCTCACGCCCTGGTACATTCTCATTCTCGTACTGACTATTCTTCAAATGTTGCGTATGAACTACTTCATCGCTACCATCAGAGCTCAGTATCGATACATGCTGGGTTCTGAGGAGACGAGTGAGAAGATCAACCACTTCTTCGACGCCGCGTTGCCCATTGGAGGAGTCATGGCCACACCATTTATTGGCATTCTACTCAACAATTTGACAGTGCCAATGACTTTTGGAGTTGTTACGATGTTGATCGTTGTGAATGGTGTTTTGAACTGTATCCCTGAGGCGTGGGCTGGTTATACGACTGTGGTTGCGTTTGTCATTTTCCGACCGCTCTACTACTCTGCCATTTCGTAAGTGTTGATACCAATCCGTTCAGTCATAACAGCTACTAACGTTGTCGACAGGGACTACGCTACCAAAGTCTTTGGATTCGCCACTTTCGGCCGTATCTACGGAACCCTCGTCTGTGTATCTGGCCTCGTCAACTTTGTCCAGTCTGGTCTTGACGCACTCACCCACGAGGTTCTCAATGGTAACCCGACGCCTGTCAACATCGCATTTGTCATCGCCGGTGCAGCCACGGGCATTGCTTTGACGGTCTTTGTGACCATCAAGGGTAAATCTGTTGCTCAGGATAAGGAGGCTGATAACCTGGAGAGGCAGCGGTTGCTGTCTGAGGAGAACAGGGGGTATGGAACTAGGGATTGATTTACTAGAAACAGAAAAGGAGGATGTGATTTGAGGAAATGGGTTAGGTTTATAATGAAGGTGATGAATTAAGAGGTTTAGATTGTAAAAGGGATAACGAAGAAGACTGGTTATTTTATGTTAGAACGGGTTTGGGATTTGGATATCATTTAGCTAGAATACCCTTCAGCGGTGCCTTGACGGCATCTCCAAAAGTTTAGTTTAATATAAACATATTTCATGTGTCATATCGCTACCCTTGGTTCCCTTTCACATCTTCACCTCCAAATCCTGAGAACATAAACTTATCACCCAGCAACGGCAACGTCCCTGCCACATCTACACCCTCCCCCAGCATCCCGAAATTCGCAAAGTCGAACAGCTGGCTCGGCGAGTTCCAAAACTCCCAGTCATCAGGCACCGCTCCCTCCACTGGACTGCCCTGTCGTGTGGGTGCGGATAATAAAGCGTAGTCTACACTCTGCCAGAGGGAGTCGATGTCGTTGAGGGAATGGTGAGGTTTCTCGGTGCAGGGATCCATTTCTGCGCCGCGGTTGGAGCATTGATGTTTGAAGCGTTCAAGACGATTGGCCTGGAGGTGTTAGTCTGATTTGAGAGGTTGATTGGGTTGTGTTACCATTAGTGCAGCATGTTTCCAGTAGAGGGAAAGTTCTCCCAGAAACTCCATCGCTGCTTTGTAATGTTCCTCGCCTTCTGCTCGGACGGATTCATCTTGATCATTCATGGATAATACATGGATCGTACCAGCTACCATTGTACAGTATCCGTAGATGGACGTAAGTATTAGGACATTGTGCTCTTTGATCTTTCTTAGATCCGTTAGACCCTTGGCATGTGTTCTACAACTATGCCACGCTGACTTCATAAAGCTAGGAGGAGCTTTTTGCTTTAGTTTTAGTTTTTGCAACCGTTGCTGGATCAGGAAAGGGTGGTGTAGGAGACAGTGTGACAAATGGAATAGAGCTTTGGAGTAGATGAATGGTCCAGCGATGTGTTGATCAACAGCTCCGCCAAGGAGACATTTCTGTTTGAGAGTTTCCTGCGGATCTTGGTTCATCCCGAAACAGTGTTCGAGCTGGAGAAGGGTGGAGGAGACGGCGGCATAGGGAGAGCTGGATGACCAGGGTAGACCGAGGTGCATATATCGATCTGCTTGTAATGCATAGTTAGACACCCGACTTAGTGTCGAAGCCATAACGATGATCAGACCCAGGGGGCAGCATGTTTCGACAACTTCCTGGTCGGGACAGTCTATAGTAAACTGGTCAAGGGTTGGTGCGGCTTCTTCGATGCCTTCTCTAAAGGCTTGCTCCGAACATGGTAGTTGGAGTCTGCACTCGTCGTCACGTATGACTGAAAAGCGTTCCCGTGATAGACAGATCAGTTTGTCCTGGAGGTAGAGTGACCAAAACGTCCTTTTGCGCTCTTCGCGAGCTATGGGGGAGAGCCCTACTTTTGGTTCCATGTGGAGTCGTGAATGGAGAGCAATACGGGCTGCGAAGCCGAGTTTCATATAGGCAGAACCACATGCACCAGCTAGGAGTACGTCAGCGAGTGGGTGGGAAGTTTGTTGGAAGGACATACAAGGATGTTCTATGCTGACTATCATATTAATAGCCTGAACGATGGAAACCACTTCGTCATCAGATGCCACGCCATCCCAGGGCAGTTTGATACACTCCCAGGATTTAGTAGCGTAGTGCATAGCATCGTCTGTCTCACTGAGCTGGAATCCAGGCAGAGGTGAGAAACGTCGGGCTGTTCCGAGGAAAGCCCAGACGAGGTGGGCGGGTAGCTCTCCAGAAAGTAGTTGTCGACGAAAGGTGGCTTCATGGAAGAATGAGTAGGGTTGGTTGTGGTAGTAGCGGAAGAAGATGTCAGCGGCGAAGAGAAGGGTGTGTGTTGGGGGGAATTCATGGTGTTTATCTGTTGGTATTAGAGGGAGAGAGGTGACGGGGGTTGACGCAGGTTGAGTAGTGGTTTGACTGGAAATTAGAGCTGGTAGTGTTGATAGTGAGTTAAGGATAGGTTCCAATCTGGAATGATGATTAGTAAAGACATGTAAGCATGGGTATGATATGGAGGTAGATACCTCTGCAGAGTATTCTCTATCCTGGATAACCGATCTCCAAAAGCTGATAGTTTTGACGTAACGGCTTCCTATAGCCGTGTTTGATTATTAGTGACTTCTCTCAATGGACAATCCCTGACCATTCTATAAACATACCGCAACTGAGTCTGTATAAGAACCATCGTTGAAGACGGATGAGTGACGGAGTGTTCGGCCATCTTCAGCATACACGCAGGACTGGGATAATCTGCTGCAAAAGGTGCAGACTGGCTTTTCTCCACCACACCTGATCTTCTTTCGTCTGATAAACATCATCTATCAGTTCTGGAACGGAACATGCTGTGTTTTGGAGCAAGCTGAGTTCCCTACCTGCAGTTGAGACACGCTTGTCGGATTCTCTTACGACGAGCATCACCGTCGGATACATCAGCTACGTCGGATATAGAACGTCTTGACATGATGGCATTGTGTTGGATGTGTAGAAGTGTGATGTTGTATGAGAGAAATTGATGGAAATCAAGTTTGAAGTGACCCCAGCATCAACAAATTTCTGGGGAAAGGTTGGTTGGTGGAGAATGATGCGGGGGAGATTATGTCGAACGGTGTTATCATGGTGGTGCTAGTCTAGATATGGCGAATGACATGGGGGAGAGATATCCGGATGATAGAAGGTGGGTAGAACATGCTGTTGCTATCAAGCCAAGAGATATATGTACGTATAATTCTACTAGATCTAAATGCAATGACTGGCTACAGACCAGCGGACGTGGTTCATCTGGAAGATATAGGCATACACCACCCACGATCGATATGAGATTGCCATGCTTTATGATCGAGATTCGATCCGGGGTCGTAGGACAATCACCTCGAATCCCGGCCACAACTGACTAATTCTCTACGTGGGTTACACACATCACCACCATTTCGGTTATACCTTCGGCTCTCGATCTACAAAACACGGCTTCACGGTCTGTATAACCGTCCCCACCACGTACCATTCCCCGCGATTGACCCCCCCTTACACGTTCCGCTTATGCGTCTTCTCCGCATTTCAATAACGACTTAAAGTAAATGGATCCCTTGTCAAATGCCGATAGAGGTTTTACAATTCGAATAATACATTTTTATTCCTTCTACACATATACATGTTTTCACAGTAAAATATTCAAAAATGTGTGATCCTTCCTTAGTTGCGTCGTCATGTCATGGCGATTCGGAGTGTGCTTCCCCTCCTCCAGGTAGACGGTCGAAGAATAACCGTCGGAGGGCTCGGCGTGCTTGTTTGTCGTGTCGGGCGAGGAAGGTTAGGTGCGATGTTGTTGAGAGGGTGCCGTGTGGGAATTGTAAGTGGGATAACACAGAATGTGTAGTCGTGAGTCGACGACAGGGGAGGTATGTTTTTGTCTTCCTTTTTCTTTTCTCGGTATATTATTTATTGACAATTGTTTTAGATATTTAAGAGTGAACCCTCCTACAAAGAAACCTCACCAGTCTTCTGTCGAAGGACAAGCTCAACGGAGCATTGATCCTATCGTGGTTGATCAAGACATGGCAGAGACGAGCAATGCGACGCAGAGTGCTCCAGTGGAACACTACGGTCGAAGTGAAAACTTGCGATATACTGGTGTGTATAATAACACTGTTTCGTTGATCATCTGCTAACACCCTCAGCGCAAATGCTACGCCTATTGGCTGATTATACCGGCGAACCCGAAGAAGTCGTCCTCCCAGAAACCAACCACAGCAAATTCTCCCCACGAGAGACCAACTCAACACCACTCCAGCCTGAAATTACCGATGAGCCATCGAACTCCAGTCTCCCGTCTTTTCTCAAACCTCAAACAGAACGAATCGCCGAAGACGATCTAGCATATCTCAATGCCAAAGGTGCATTTGCGGTACCTGGTGTTGGATTTCGAGATGCGTTGATATGGTCATTTTTCGAACACGTCCATCCTCTCATGCCGGTATTAGACATTGACCAGTTTCTGCAATCGATATTGGACAAGGACGGGTCATCGGAAAAGATCAGTCTGTTGCTATATCAGGCTGTACTCTTTGCTGGAACTGCACATGTCAAGATGGAATATCTCAAAGAAGCGGGCTTCAGGACGAGAAGACATGCAAGAAAGGTGTTTTTTCAACGAGTGCGGGTGAGTAACCATCTGTGATGATTATGAATATCTCTGACGTCTGTAGCTTTTATACGACTTCAACGCTGAATCCGACCCTCTCGCACTCGTACAAGCCGTCCTTCTCATGACCCTCTGGTACGAAAGTCCCGACGAACACCGAAATACCTGGCACTGGATCGACGTGGCTATCTCGCAAGCCTTCGCAGCTGGTCTTCATCGAGACCCCTCCCAGAGCAGCACGGCAATGTCTCTGAGCACGCAACGGCTTCGTCGTCGTCTATGGTGGACATGCTTCATGCGTGATCGTCTTGTATCCCTGGGTATGAAGCGTCCACCTCGTATACGAGACGACGAACATTCAGTGGCATTCCTGGATGACTCGGATTTCGATCTGGAGAAGTTGGAGAGGAGTGAGGTCAAGATGCTGTGCTCGTATGCGCAGGATGTCGAGAAGAGAAAGAGTCTTGCTAGGGTGTGCATTGCAAAAGCTGGGCTATGCCGATGCCTGAAATATTACCTACGATCTCGTTACTCAATCTTTGTCGAAAACGCAGGAGATGAAACATCAGAGGTTATGCGGATATCAAGACCAGACGACAAAGCGGCGTTCCTGTCATGCACGGAGGATCTTCTGGCGTGGCAGAACTCCTTGCCGGATGAGTGCAAGTATAGACCACTGTCACGGGATATTGATGACGGTGTGGATACGACAGTTGCGTTGAGTCGGGCTATTCTACATATGGTGTATCATTCCGCCGTGGCGGGACTTCACCGGTCGAGATTTACGCTTCTGCTGCATAGTCGCGAAGCATCACTCTTTGACCAAGAGTTGTCCAAGATTTGTATGCAGCATGCAGCTATTCAGATCTCGGATATGGCGGGAGAGATTCACAAGAACGGCCTTGGTGGATTTCTGCCTACTATGGGTCTCGCAGCTGTTGTCTCCTCGGCGGCAGTTCATCTTCTCGAGGTGAGAGGCATGATCCTTGCGGACAAGGAGAGGGCAAACGAGGGATACCGTCGATGTATGCGAGTGATTGATTCCCTAACGGACATGTACGTCGCAGCGGATCTGGCCAAGGATGCGATGGAGAGTGCGTTTGCGGGATTAAGCAGGGTAGGATCACCGTCGGATGTTTTGTCATCGGGGGAGATGGACGGCTACTCACCTAGGAACGTGGCCATGTCTGATATCTCGTCGTCGAGTATGCCGACGCTGACGGATTCGGATTGTGCGACGACGCAGGGGTTGGATATGCCGGTGGTGGGGTTGGGGAAGGGGTGGATCGAGGAGGCGATGGATGGGTTAGATAGTTTCCAGCATGGGGTTCTATTTGAGGGGGAATTTTCATGAGTTGATAGTGTTGCAATACCAAAAAGCGTTGGGTCTTCCATTTGATAAGGACAATCTGAGGTGATCTTGGTGTGTATCACTACGTGAAGATAAGTGCCACAATTATTCAAGCCCTCATGATCCGGCCATGTGATATCAGTCTCACATGAACAGTTATCCGATGGACAACCCATTCAACCAGTTTGTGTATGATTCTTGACGAATTGGGTATCCAATGGCGCTGTTAGTGTCAAGTCAGATAACGATTATGATTGCGATTGTGGACATGCAGGTGTCAGGGGAAGTGTGATATTTGGGACGACCCAAGGAATGCAACGATATGTCTTGTCCCAGTCCACACCCGTTTCCCAGAAACGTGACAACACGTTTACATGGGTTGGACAACCCTGATTGGCGACACCCAGCCCTAATCACAGTCGACATTTTTTCAGCTGAGGCATCAGTCCAGCACAGATCTAAAATTAACCTGGTTCTTCCTCACGGCAGTTGTATCTCTTTCTCCTTCATTCTTCTCTTCTTCTTTGTTTTGCGGCCGCATGGCCCTTGCTTTGATGAAAGTCTGCCCAAGTTAAATTACCGTAGTACCGAGAATGGAAATTGCCGTAGTCTAATTCACGGCTGATTGTGCAAGCGTGAAACAGACGGGCTGGAAGCTAGTGTAGTGTGGATTGTGGATTGTTTTTTGGGTATCAAGAGATGAGATGAAGGAGACGATCTGAAAATTATCAGGTAGACGACCTTGACTTGATGTTGTGAGAATTGCAGAAACTGTTGATATGAGTGTCGATCATTTCCTGAATATCCCCAGGTTTATCAACAGTCTCAGACATAGGCCTACCACGTCCGTGACTCAACGGAGTCCCTTCAACCGTGAAGAAACCCCCTCTTCCAATCATTGCTTTTCTTTTTTCCTTTACCATCTTCCACACTTTCTTTGTCAACCTGTAATTTGGTGGCTGTTCAGCTCTACGACATCAACAACATTAGCTTGTCTCCATCTCATTCCGCACTGCCGAATGACATGGCTCCCAGACGACAACAGGGCTGAACCAAGACTCCACTGCGGCTGGTTTTCTTTTTGATTTTCTTTCATCAGGGCGTTGGACTTGTCTCATAGCTGGGGGCACTTGACATGTGGTGTTTTTGGATGCGAAAATAGGCGGAGGAAAAGAATGCCTTGCTGACTGCCTAGACGGAATTGGTTTAATTAATGGCTTGTTTTTGAGGGACATGGCGATGGCCCGCTGGGTTTGAGTATGTGTTATATATATCTTGCATGTCTCCCTTGACTTGAGGGTGTTTATCATCTCTGACCACCTCACATTCTCTACTATTAATCTTCTAACAATACCCTAACAAATACTCAACTTTTTTTTTCACGTTCATTCATTAATCAACTTTCCTTACAATGGCTGCTCCGGCTCACAACAACGGTCCCATCGACCACGATGACCTCAACGAATGGAAGGGTCGCTTCAACGACGTTGTCGCTCGTCCTAGCGAGCACATCAACTCCAAGTCCCCCGAGACCTCTCAGCCCTGGCACAGCGGCTTCTTCGGGTGCTTCAACCCCATCGATACCTGCCTCATCACTTGCTGCGTGCCCTGTGTGACTTTCGGAAAGACGCATCACCGTCTCCGCAAGAACGGTAACCTGGAAGGCTACGAGCCCATCAACACTTCCGTAAGTCAAGACTTTGTCATCTTTTGTGAGGAACAATGCTAACCAGTGTCCAGTGTCTGCTCTTCTGGGGTTCTACCTGCTTCGGTCTCCACTGGATCCCCATGGCCCTCCAGCGCGCCAACCTCCGAGAGAAGTACAACCTCCAGGGAAGCTGCCTCGTTGATCTCGCCACGGCCTGCTGCTGCGGCTGCTGCGATCTGATTCAGCAGGATAAGGAGGCCGAGTTCCGTGAGGCCCAGGGACCCAACCAGCAGGGTTATACGCCTAACGAGGGCATGGCTGTTCCTAACAAGGCCTGATTGATTATTGATACCCCGGTTTAATGTTTTGTCATGTTGGATACCCCTTGGGTTTGCCGTGGTTGGTTGGAATATGGCGTGCTCGATAAAAATTGTAATACCCAACTATAGTATACTGGTCTATATTCTCATCGTGTTTATTGAATGTAAGTCTTGTCGCTTTGATTGTGATTTTACGTAGTCTCATCTCAATGTTTCGGATGTCCGTGTCGACATTACGGCATGTACCGATGTTCTTGATCCATGGTCTGATTGATTACTCCTACCCTACATCCGTTCTGTCGACTGATCGGGGATGCCGTTGACGCTTAATCCATTGAACAAGATGGGCTTCTATCGAAAGAAACGTTTGGTAGGCATGATACACAGGTATTTCACAATTAAGACCTGTTTGCATTTCAGATTTCCTTCGGAACGGACCGCATGTACCCAGATCATGGGATGTCACCAGGATAACTTCATATGACGTGGGGCCACTGACAACTACCCTATATCTTGACGGACAGCTTCACGGTCTTGATTATCTTTGCTTCTAGTCTTGATTTAAACAATATAACAAATCAACGGCCGGTTCATGTTATGCTTTGAGTGGAATCCCCTGCACACTGCTTTCCTGTAGTCATTAATATTGGAATGTTCAGCACCTGTTTAACAATGATACCTACGACGTCGTTCATGACATCCCTCGGTTTTGACGATAACCTTTTCTCCAGATTCTTCATATGCATATCCTTCTGGGGTTAGCGGGCTGGCTTTGCCGGGGAAAGCTACAAGCTTAAATAAAGACAATCAGTTGAAAGTGTTCTTTCGTGGAAGCCGAGGTCGATCTAGAATTATACCCAAAAAGGTTCTCTCAAGCTTGCCATTGGTCCTTGCATATTGGTATCAAACACTACACATGTTTAATCATGATTGCAAGGCACTTCTTGACATCAAATTGGAAGCGTCTTCCAAACTCTGATCCTCAAACAGGGTAGTATGGGTATTGATTGAACAATTTACCTGTTATCAATTCAAGAAATATAGAATGGTTTACAGGGCCATTATTTGTGCAAAGATATTAATGTCTGTCAATACGAGTCATATCAACTTTGTTAACAAGGAAGAGAAAATAAAGACCTGCGGCAGAAAAACGTGTATAGATTTATTGGCTGCTGATCGTTATCAAGAGCCTCAAGCAGGGAGTCAAAATACATTGCGTATCATCTACAAGGTATGATCCATAAGAAAATTTTTCATCCCTTATTTAAAGATAAGCATCAACGGATCACCCAATTCTTCACCCTTTAATCCATCGGGCATCACTTATAGACCAGGGGTTTTGAATTTAAATACGTTTCAGCCGCAGGGTCCACGTAAAGCATTGTGCAATTACTCCTTTTTCAGGATTATGATAGATAAAAAATTCTTCAGTTGAACGGGAAAAAAAGAAGGAAAGAAAATTGATGCTTCACATTATCCTTGCTGTTGGGTTTTGAGAACCATGCTGGTTGGGCGGCAGCGGGAACGCCGTCGGGGCCGAAGGTTTGGATTGTCGACGCTAGATAATCATTATTTCAATTGATGGTGTAGTCGCAATTCTAATAATCACTTTATCTTAAGTGGTGATGATGGAATACTCGAATAATTGTTAAGCAACACCGCTAGTTTCGGGCTTCAATCGTATCAGCAACACCATCAGCGTCTCATGATGAGCCTCCTTACCCCTGTGAAAAAGCAAAATTTCAAGTTACAGTAGTGCTGTAGTACGTCTTCAACACCCAACAATCCACTTTGAGGCTCGGTCTTATCTTCATGTCATCCCTGGCCCCTGTGAAATGGAACCCGTCCTCTAGCCAGTTGGAACCGGCTCCGCGGTCCGGATTCATGGACCCGTGTCCTTGGGTCTTATCATGTTGACCCGGCAGTGCCTGACTGTCATGCTCATACTCTTACTTAGGGAGGGAGGAAGGACATGGTAAATCAGGTTCATTCCCGGGACCCGATTTTCCACTGCGGTCTATGACTTCCGAGTGGCATGCTTTTCGTATACACACACATTCCAAGGGGGGGGGAACAAGAGGCCGCCCTGGTCTAGAAACAAAGCACCCACAGGGATTACGAAGACCGAATGAGCCTCAAACGAAGAGTTGACAGCGGTAGTTGAACTACATCTCCCCTGAACCATCCCTTCCCCTTCCCGTTGGTTTAAACTTCTTCGGAGCGTCCACCTTTTTTCGGGTCTTCCATGGGCTGGAAAATTCCGCCAAGATCCATTCCCGATCGCTGTTTTTTCGCCGCATCACGAGATTTCGTGCCCATAACATGATTTTCCAACTAAATTGACCGTGACAATGTATGTTTATTCTTAGGCGAGCAAGGTATTGGCCCCACTGATACCGATAGCGACAAGAGTCAAAGAGCAAATGATGCTTGGATTGAGGAAAAAAGGAAAATCGTCTTTCGGGCCTTTATTTCGAGTCTTTATAAATATTGTTGAGATGTCCTGTCCATAACCACTTTTGGTTTTCCATCATCAGTAATTATTTAATATTAATACCAATATCTAGCTACTTCTTGTAGTATTCCATTCGCTTGGATTTCTCGACTCTCTTTACGCATCATATTTACATACTACATTTACATTACATACACAAACCAAACACAGCAATCATGTTTCATCTCGAGAGAAGAGATCTAGAAATGCCGTGGGTTGACTCAAATGCACCAACCCGACGAAACTCGACATCATCACTACCCAGTCTAAACTCAACACCGCCACCAGAACCCAAACCCAAACCCGATACTTTCGACGACACACTCAAGACCAAAGATGTCGAAATCACCCCTTCATCACTGGAAAAAGCCTGCCCACGTTCCACCGAAACCGCCCCCCTGCCCAGACTCTCCATCCGACAACGTCTTCATCATTTCACGTGGGCATGGTTCACCTTACCCATGAGTGCAGGGGGTTTATCGCTGCTCATCCATGTCCAACCACACCAGTTTGCCGGTCTGCAAACCATTGGCCTGGTATTGTACGCCATCAACCTTGCCATCTTTACCATTATCTGTGCAGCCATGGCGTGCCGATTTATCTTACATCCAGGGGATTTGACTAAATCTATCCTCCATCAACGAGAGGGTTTCTTATTCCCGACCTTCTTCTTAGCTGTCGCTGTACTCATCACCAGCACCCAGCGATACGTCATCCCTAACAATGATGCATCATATCTATGGGCCACGCAGACCGTCTTCTGGACTTACATGACGGTCACCTTTATTCTAGCTGTGGTTCAATACATTTACCTCTTCGCCTCTCACACCTACAATCTCCAAACCATGATGCCCAGCTGGATTCTCCCCATCTTCCCCGTCATGCTCACCGGCACCATCAGCACCGTCATTCTCGAGACCAACGTCCACGTTAAGCCCCTCCCCATCATTTTCGCCGGTCTTACATGCCAGGGTCTCGGTTTCTGCATCGCCATGATGATGTACGCGCATATGATTGGTAGACTCATGCAGGCCGGTCTGCCCGACCGGGAACACCGACCTGGATTATTCATGTGTGTTGGACCACCAGCGTTCACGGCTCTGGCGCTGATTGGCATGGCAAATCATCTGCCTAAGAGTATTTCCGGCGTCGAGCACCTTTCACTCAATGTCGATACTGTCCGCGCAGTGGCACTTCTGAGTGCTGTATTCATGTGGGCGCTGAGTCTGTGGTGGTTCCTCATTGCTGCCATCAGTGTTGCCATTTCGCCACCAAAAGACTTCCACCTTGGATGGTGGCCCATGGTGTTTCCAAACACTGGCTTCACGCTTGCGACTATTTCCATCGGAAACGAATTCAAGTGTGAGGGCATCTTGTGGACTGCCAGTGTCATGACTATTCTTCTTATTATTACTTTTCTTATTGTATTCTACTGTAACATACGGGCTGTTGTGGTGGGGGATATCATGTATCCCGGAAAAGACGAGGATGCGGATCACTAGAGTTAGACCATTAGATATATTAGAAGGCGTTGTAAAAGTTGTTTTTATAGAATCGGCATATAGAGTTTAGATAAAAGGACTGGGTTGGTAACAACAGTACAATTCATATCAAAGTACTTTTCAAATGACGGTTTTCCAAACGTGTGATTTCACGACACGGATCTCTTCGGTCATTGAATAGTTATCAAGGCTTATTATTTAATCACCCTGAGTCTGTTGTCAAGGGACATTTAATGGCATGAATGCTAGGATCGGAGCAAACCGGACGACATCCGTGGCACGGTCATGAAAACCCTTTCATATAACACGCGTAACCCCTGTCCGTGAATTTAATTGTCGGTCCTTTATCCGGCCCAGACTTTTGACGTATGAGTCTTTGCCAAGTTGTGGGATGCTTTTGTTCTGGTATCAGCGACATCGGACTTTGATGTGCGGCTCATCATTATGATAGGTGACCAAAGATAGAACATGGACAGATTGGACTTTCAACCACAAATGATAAATTCTGTTTTGTTTTCTGTAGCAATTCGAGGTCCCACGCCCTCTTGTGGTATGAGGCGTCGTCATTATGACCACAGCCCGGAGAAGCCAAGAAGCAGTTATTGGACATGGCTTATGGACATCACCTCTTCCGGCCCTTACGAAGACTTACCGGATAAATTTGATAGATATCCTTTAATCGCTACATTTATTAATGGTTCTCTGGAAGCTAGCATCGACTGACACTTGATGATTAAGCTACTCTACTGACAGGAAGTAATGGGATTGTAGAGAAGACAAAAATAGACAGATGCCAGGGGTCCTAATCCATTAATACCTATTAGAATATCAAAAGGCGGGACTTTTAATACTTATTCCCTTTCGCTTTTGTTTGGGTTTCGTTAGAAATACTGATGGATCAAGATCGGACCTTGTGATTGTTTCATAAAGACTGATGTGTTTAGGGTCTGTCCGAGCAACAATTAATGATGCGAGGTATTAAAGAAAAGCCGAACTTCGGATGGCAAGGATGTTAATATCATCCGTTCCCTATTACAGCCGACCTTTGTCATTTGTCGTATCTTCTCGATTTGTTCACAAAGAAGAGGCGCTCAACAGTCATCAGTCCTTAAGTTGGTAGCCCGTCAATTGTGGCATATCATTCTCCATTAACAACTCACAAGGACTGAACCTGTAAGGCAACCATCTATAAATTGTGACTCTCATGACTAACCTTATCGAAGAGAATCATGATTCAGCTGTGTGGCCCGGAGACGATAACTTGTAAAGCAGGATTGTTGGCACACTAGTTTATCTTTCTGGACGATGAAGCAAGCCTGGATTGTAGCAAAAACACAATCATACTATATGTCGCCTAGATATTAACAACTGCCAATCAGTCACAAGATTGAATTTATCTTTTACCATACCTCGATGTCTAATTTACAGTCATCTTGCCTGAACAACATCATGTGCCCAGCCTCGGAGCCGTTCATCTAGTGTCCCTCCCGGAGCCGAGACAAAGCGGGGGTTCATACAACACACCAAGAACCGAGAATATGTCATCGGCTGCGAACACGCCGGCAAAGATATCTGGCTGTACAAAAGGCGGGGGAATTCTGACAGAGATTTGATGACTTCATCAACATCATCAAAATTTGCAAAGATGGTTCCTCAGGTAAGCTCCTCATTTGCTGGTACGTGTTGTGATGCTCACTACGATAGCTTCGTGATTCGTCTCTCTTGAAAGAGGGAGTTTGTTATGTAAACGGAGAGTGGGTGAAAGCACGCAGCGGCAAGACATTCGCCGTGACAGGTAGTTCCCAAGCTATCCACGTGTAACCGACTGCCATCTGACAATGGAACAGATCCAGCAACAGGAAACACTATCGCCTCATGCCCGGAACTCGACGTTCAAGACACCGAACTCGCCATCAAAGCATCCCAGGAAACGTTCCCCGGCTTTAAGTCTCTAACAGGCCGTGAGCGGTCCAAACTTCTTCGGAAATGGTACGACTTGGTCATTGAGAATCTCGATGACATCGGTGTGCTGTTGACGTGGGAGAACGGAAAACCCCTCCAGGAGGCCAAGGGGGAAGTCAAGTTCGCTGCAGGATTTCTGGAGTGGTTTAGCGAAGAGGCTCCAAGAGTAGCGGGAGATACGTTTTTGGCGTCGAATGCCAATAATCGGATCAGCACGTACAGGGAGCCGGTTGGTGTATGTGCTCTGATCACCCCGTAAGCATTCCCATGTTCAGTCACTGCTTTATTTGGGCTAATGGATCTCAAGTTGGAACTTCCCTGCTGCAATGGTTACGAGAAAAGCAGCACCAGCTCTCGCCGCAGGATGTACTGTCGTCTGCAAAGTCGCCGCAGAAACCCCATTTACTGCGTTCGCCCTGGCCGAACTCGCACATCGAGCCGGTGTCCCAAAGGGAGTTTTGAATGTCATCACAACCTCAACGGAAAAGACACCTGAGATTGGTTCAGTTCTGACCACTCATCCGGTGATCAAGAAGGTGTCGTTTACAGGATCAACACACGTGGGCAAGATTCTCATGCAGCAGAGTTCCTCCACGCTAAAGAAACTATCGTTGGAGCTTGGTGGTAATGCACCATTCATTGTGTTTGACGATGCTGATCTAGACGCTGCTGTCGCTGGAGCACTTATTTGCAAGTTCAGGGGCTCGGGTCAGACATGCGTATGTGCCAACAGACTATATGTTCAAAGGGGAGTCCACGATGAGTTTTCCCGAAAGTTCGTTGAGGCTATTCAGAAACAGTTCAAAGTGGGCAGTGGCTTTGACGAGAACACGACACATGGACCCCTAATCCATGACAGAGCTGTTGAAAGAGTCGAGTCGATCGTTCAGGACGCCAGATCCAAAGGTGCTCATATCACAGGCGGTACCAGGATGGACAGTTCTGGATCATTCTTCCACCCAACGGTTATCAGCAAAGCAACAACCAATATGAGAGTCGCCACAGAAGAGATCTTCGGACCCGTTGGAGCGATCTTTCCCTTTGACACTGAAGTCGAGGTAGTGCACATGGCGAACTCTGTGCCGGTTGGACTTGCGGCGTACCTATACTCGCAGAACATCCATCGTGTGCAAAGAGTAGCCGAGCATCTCGAAGTTGGGATGGTAGGTGTCAACACGGGTATTCTGTCTGATCAGTCATCTCCATTTGGAGGAGTGAAGGAGTCTGGGTTTGGCTTGGAAGGGTCGGTCTATGGGATTCAGGAGTACCTAGTGACAAAGACGATTACGTATGGAGGTATGGGAGGGGGTTTGCAGGGTTGAGCATCTTGTTCTTTGAAATAATTTACTGCTCTTGGAGAAATATAAAACCACCACCACGTCCTGACTCGTCGACTAATTCCTCACGCAAGGTCTCCAACTCCTTGGCCATAGCCTCTGGGCTGGCGCTCTCTGCAAGGCATTCAAAGTCAATAAGCTTCGTCCCTTGCTCTGTAATAAGAAAGTTGTATCGATTCACATCTCCATGTACAAGCCCAAGTTTGTGGAGCTCTCTCAAGGCTCTCTCACAGGTGTCGAGATCTCCGATGGAAGCAGAACGTCCTTGAATCTTCTCAATGACGAAACCTACAATGCGTCCATTTTCGTGGACGTGGGCAAGGAAAGTAGGGGCTAGCCCAGAGCCTTCCAGTAATTGATATGCTCTAGTCTCTTGTTCGATGCGAGGTATCTCCATTCAAACCGAGCAATTTTAGCAATGAAGGTAGCTGGTGGAGGGAAAGAGACCGAAACACTCGAAGATAGGTGGGCTTCGAAAGCGAGCGCCGTAAGCAGCCCAATCCTTTCAAAGTTGAGGCAATCAAGCTTGAATTGATGCCACTGGCACTTAACACCAGCTAGTGCCTTGCTCGAGCAAGATGTTTCCAGTTCGCCATTGGTTTTACTTCGGGAGATGGTGGCCACGACCCATTCGTCGTTGTAGGGAAGTGCTGGAAATGATGCCAGAGGGAAAGAAAGCGTGTCTCTATCAAATGTGCCAGGAAGTACGACGACATACTTGACTTGATTGCCGACTCGTAGGCGATATTCACTTTGGAAAACATCATCATCGTCGACTTCCATCGACAATATGATTGGTTGTTCTGGTGAACTTGCATTGAGAGAGGTAGAGGCTTACATGGTTGAAAATGATCAGACATGTGTTTTCAACGTGGAATGGAGGGAAGTCGAGTTCCCGCAAGATAAGTCAATGGGTTTGTTGATGCAGTTAGCTGAAGGCATCCTAACAAGCAGGTGAAAGACGATCGGGCAACAATGAGGAGGCGCAGGTTCTTGTGAGACCCGGGCGCTTCGCTACGGTGTCAACATGACCTTGTCCTAGTTGGCCAAGGTGCAGCGAGGAACACCTCCCCATCATGCTATGACTTGGTATGATGGTTATATAAAGGGTGCTTCAGAATGGCGTCCTCCGGAACTTTCCTCCTTGCTACCAATGACTACAGTTGCAGTCCGAGCGTTGCTACCATCGTCAACCGAGATTTTTGAATTTGCCATCTACCTTACTTGTATCTTTCATATCCTTCACTGCCTAACATCCAGCCTAGAGCAGCCATTCATCCTGCAGCTTTAAATGTAAGAATTGAGGCGTCTACATACGTCTTGTGACCACCTTCTGATTTGCAAAACCCCCTAGTCGCAAAAATGTGTGTATCCATGTTCATCCAATACACATGCGGCTGCAAGAAAGAGATGGAGTTCATTCAATGCGATGAGCGGCAGGGAACCAACGTCAAATGCAGTCCTGTCAGCAAACGGTGTGGGAAAACTTCGACCAACTATTGTTCAAGACACCTTTCGTCCCGATCCAGCAAAAAGCCTTCTCTCCGAGCCATTTCTGGTAGCTCGGATGGCCGACGTTTGCCCTCATCACTGGATTCCCAGAGGAGCTGCGCCTGTTCACACCATCGAAAATGTCTCAGAAACCCATCCTGCGTATACACCATATCACGGGCTGCAAACGCCCACGCCTCACCCCTAGACACTATGATGTTTTTCTCCAGGGCAAGTTGACACCCAGCACACGACATACCATTCTCGACCTTGCCGGTTTCTCGGTCGTAATAGGGGAGGGCGCAAGATGCCATAAAGTTGAACTTTTGTTGCGATGCAAGTTTAATAGCTGGTCCTGCACTTGCGAGCGCCGTCCTTTGCCAACAATCGACCAGGCTTGATGCAGAGAGACAACCAAATTACGAGACTTGTGCGTCGATTCAGCCATTGAGTATGTTCCAGGCAACGTTTTGAACGACGTTAACTGGGCTGACTCGGCTTCGTTTAACCCAAGTTGTTTCCGGACAACTACAAAAGTACGCACTTGAAATTAGGTTGCTATTTCAAGACATGCAAAGCAACACCGTTTCCAAGTCAAGAACCATATAAAACCGCCAAAATAGTCGCAGTTGGAACAGGACTTGGTGCAAAGTGCTTCGTAAAATTCGATGAGGGAAACGTTGATCGCAAGTCGAGTACGCAACAGAGCACAGACAAGGTTCAATCCGTGTGAGATGATCATTTGGTATCTTCCTAGAGAATCTACTGTCTCTCGCGATCTGAGGTTTAGCTGTCGAAAAATGAAGATTGAATGGATGTCGAGATGCAACAAGATCTCATGCAAGAGTTCGAGGGGCAGGCGGCCCAGACAGCTGATTCCAGACTGTGGCTTCCGCCGGAAAGGTGTTGCTATGGACTGTCGAATATCCTTGTGTTGGCGGAATAAGAGCCATATCACAGACTGGTAGTAGTCTCTACGATGATAGGCAGCGACTCGAGTAATGGCATCAACATCTTCCATGCGGAAAGAGTATTCGGAAGTGGAGCGATATCCACGAGGCATAGGATCAGCCATTCTCGACATGAATTTAAATACGCTTGAAAACATGAGCAATCAAGAGACGCTGTCATTAGAAGACCGGGTTTGACTGACGGGCTGCCCAAGGCGTATTCATATATCACTCCTCACGTTGTTGCTGACATGAACGGCAATCAAGTGAGTCTTCAAGAACGGGATATCTGCATTGCTACATGACTCAGTTTCGAACTTGATACGTCATGGGAAGAATGCACTCACATCAGCTCTCAAGTATCTCGTGAATCAAGAGTTGGTGGAGGCCAGTCACATTGATAGTTTGGTTCCAAGTTGGGAGTCTAAGGACGCGACGATGTTGACGCCAGCTCAGGGCGCGTTGCTCCTAGGTACCTAAGTCGCCCAGCCAGTGCGGCGTGTGGAGCATACGATAGCGAATGATATGTGGGCCGGTATTCACCTTCTAAGTACCAAGATAATACAATTACCGACAAACTGAATGTGTCTATTATCACAGATACAAGCATTTCTGCATATTCCCGTTTCATCCATAGAGAAAAAAACAGTCTCAACGTACGCAGTATTGTTTTCATAGCCTGCAGCTAGATTATATGCACTCAATCGTGACCAAGGTCATGTGACGTCATGCCAAGTGAGGGCATATCCATAGGACACGCAATTTTGTACTGATAACTCAATTTCTCCCTCATTGATATATGAGCATATTTTTATTCAAAGACGAATACATTCACTATTGGACTGCCAGTCATTGAATACAGACAGTTTTTGAAAATGAATTGGAGGCAGAAGTTACGGGAAGTCAAGGCCGACTTTGAAAAGCTCATTGATGGTGATAAACCCCAACAGCATCAGCAGCAGCAGCAGCAGCAGTATCCAGGTCAACACCCTCAACAGCAACACCCCCAGCAATATTATCAACAGCAATACCCTCCGCAGCAGTATCCTCAGCAGCAATATCAGCAGTATCAACAGGCACAACCTCCTCCTGTTCCTTCCGGACATCCCGGGGGCGACTCCTACCCACCTCCACCTCTCCCGCCGCCTCTCCCATCACAGCCAAGCGGTCAGGTCTACTGGCAGGCTAGATTCCAACCTGGTGCCCCTATAACAGCTGACTGGGACGCAAAGCTTGGAAACGGACCTGACGGTTGGGGGAATCAAGAGTTGCAGCATTACACTGCTGAGCAACAGAATGCGTTCTAGTAAGTATCTTCTCACCGCAAGTTCATACAGGTCTGTTTGCTAACAATTGACAGCACCCCTGATGGTAAACTTGTGCTTCGTGCTATCGCAAACACGTCTGCCGGTAGCCCAGAGCAACGCTACACATCTGCCCGTCTGGTAAGCAAGCAGACACTGGACCGTGATCAGGGCGTTCTTTCAGCTGTCATTCTATCACCTTGCGCTGAGGGCATCTGGCCCGCTTTTTGGCTTCTTCCCAAGGAACCCTTCAGCTGGCCTACCGATGGTGAGATTGACATCGCCGAGACTTGGAACGGAGATCTCGAAAACCACAGCTGTCTGCACTGGGGTCAGCACCACGAGGGAGACAAGCATCGCGTGATGGGCACAAAGATTCCAGACATGCAGTTCCGTCCTGTCCGCTACGACTTTGCATGGCAGCAGCCTGGTGGTCAGCCCGGTCAGGGCAGGATGGTCTGGTACATTGATGGACGACCGGTCATGAAGGCCGAGATTCCAGCTAATACGCGACCTATGAGGGACATGACGATTCTTCTGAACGTGGCTATGGGTGGAAATGTTTGTGGCGGCAGGACACCTCACGATGGGTCATATGACATGGTCATTCATACTCTGTATATGGGATCCGAGCCAGAGTACGGGGGGTGGCAGAGGTTTGAGAATGACTGGGCGAATGCGCCTGAGGGACATACTTATTAGGTCGAAAGCTTGGACATGAAAAGGGAATTATTTAAATGCAAATAGACCGGCTAGTTCAATTACAATTCTATCGGTCAACCCCTATTTCGGCCATTACAAGTTCCGCTTCACTATCCGATAGCCCGTTATCGCAAATCACTGGATCATTATCCTAGCTCGCTCATCACGGAGCATCTCTACCGAACCCGCACACCAGCCCGGCGGCCGTCTTTCCCCAGCTCCACTTCCGCCGCCGGCACCCCCCAAAGTCATGAACCGGCCCGGAGCCCTCCTCGTTCTTTGATATTCCCCGGGCCGTTCGAGGTGTAGCTGACGAATTCAGCTTTGAGCCATGACATTGGATTTAATTGTTTAATTTATCCTAGTTCATGTCATGTTACACTTGTGTCACCATGGTTGGGTGAGACATCAGAGACACCCTTCAAGCAACAGAACGCTGCGATACTCAACGAGCCGAGCACACAGGACATGATAAGAAATATGTATACTGCATTCATAGTATTGAAGGCTTGCATCACCAGCAATTTCTCTCATTCGTGACTACAAGTCAGACAAATGCTCATATTATTCATCCCCTCCAACTGAAACTCCCACCCTAGATATCAACCATCTTCACCTAGCGCATCCCTTGCCCCCCCGGGAATCGCCACCGACACCGCTAAACATTTGCGGGGTAATTTCCATTACTCATGCCATCTGGGGTCTCGATTATCTCCGGCTTAAACCTTGTATGGGGATATATCGCCGATAGAGGACCGTTTAGGGGGGGTGGTTGAGTTGATAAGGTTGAGATTGATAGATAAGTTCGCGTCATCTCCTGTTCAGTGTTCAAAATCCCGTCTCTCAATTCTTTATTCAAGAAGAAAAAAGAGAGGCGACAATGGCGGATCATACTCTTAGTAAAGCGGACAGCACCGCGAAACGCGACGTAAATATCCCCATATCTCATTCAAAGGAGCCTCCTCATCCTCCCATCAACGCATCAGGCCATGTCCAGGAACTCCCTCAGAATTTCAACCTCCTCTCCCTCGCAGGTGTAGGCCTCGTCGTCGGCAATGTCTGGCCCGCTATCGGTGGCGCGATTCTCGTTAGGTACGTTTTCCAACAAGTCACGTCTGGTGTCACGCGAATGCTAATGCGATATCATGAAGCGTGTTCAATGGCGGACCACCTGGAGTGTTGTACGAATTCATCACCGTCTCTGTCTTTTACTGGTTCGTCGCAGCGAGTATTGCCGAGTTAGCCAGCGCGATCCCTTCGTCGGCGGGTGTCTACCACTGGGCCTCTGTGACGCCAGGAAGGCGATATGGAAGGGTGATTGGTTTCTTCGCGGGATGGTGGAATTATCTCGCTTGGGTGTTGGGTTGTGCTAGTATGTCGTCTATCCTGGCGAATACGCTTGTGCAGATGTACGCGCTTAACCATGCTGGATTCGTCGCAGAGCCATGGCATGTTTTTGTTGCGTACATTCTCACGACCTGGGTCGCGTGTGCTTCTGTTTGTCTCTTCAACAGTGCGATGCCCAACCTCAACAAGTTTGGTGTTTTCATCATTCTGGCAGGATTCATCATCACCGTTGTTGTTGTGACTGTCATGCCTGGCCGAGACGGACGACCTCCGCATGCGAGCTCGGCTTTTGTCTGGACAGAATGGCAGGCCGACATTGGATATCCCAATGGGTTCGTCTTTGTCGCAGGCATGCTCAACGGAGCATTCTCTGTAGGACCTGTTGACGCGACGACTCATTTAGCTGAAGTGAGTGGGAGATGCTGGCTTTTCTGATCCAAATACTGACTATTTCAGGAAATTCCGAATCCTCAACGCAACGTCCCCATTGCTATTTTCTTGCAAGTCAGCATCGGTTTCGTCACTGGTCTCTGCTACCTCATCTGCATCATGTACGCCATCAACGACTACGACGCCCTCTTCGAATCCGCGTACCCTATAGCAGAAATCTATCGACAAGCCACTGGATCAGCAGCCGGTGCCACTGGTCTCTTGTCATTGGTCATGATTTGCATCTCTTTGACTGTGGTTGGCCTCTACATTACATGTGGACGTACACTCTGGGCACTTGCTCGTGATGGGGCTACTCCTTACCCTAAAGCCCTCGGACATGTCCATGCCTCTCTCGATATGCCTCTATGGTCTACTATCGCTACCTGTGTTCTGGTTACTGTTCTGGGGGCTATCTACGTTGGTAGCACCACGGCTTTCAACGCCTTTGTCGGAAGCTTTATTCTGCTATCCAGCAGCTCGTTCCTGGCGTCTATCCTGCCCAACCTTGTGACTGGTCGAAAGAATATCGTGTATGGACCATTCCAGATGCGCGGGGTGTGGGGGTTCATCGTCAATGCCATCTCATGCGCCTACCTCCTTATCTGGAGTGTCATATATTGCTTCCCATATGCTCTTCCAACAAGTGCGCAGAGCATGAATTACACGTGTGTGATCTGGGGAGGCTTGACGTTCCTTGTGGGAGTTTGGTGGTTTGCTGGAGCAAGGAAGGGATACCAGGGACCCACGACGACTGGTAGTGTGATCCCAAGCCTAATTGTTGATCCTGCTTGAATTTGATCGATAGCCTATGACGGTGGGATATGAGTCTTGGGCCATGGATGGATGGCATTCTTGAATATATACGGATAAATTTACACTGTTTCAAACATCTGGTTGTTTCGTTCTTCAAAGCGAATGCTGCTTCGACAAGACATACCACCAAGACCTTGAATTCTGGAATAATCGAATATTTGATCCACCTATGGCCATAATTGAACTAGAAAAAGGTTAAAATGCTTGACACAAAGGTTAGATTATCAGTTGATCTGACAATCGACTCTCCAAAGTCCGAGTACTCGATGCCAGGATACCCTAGACTGTCCTTGACTCTTCCTGTCTGGTCACTGCCGATCTTTTGCCTATCAACCTGGACCCTGCCACCGGATTTTGCAACCAAGGAAAAACGTTCGACAAGCACGAACAAAATGATTCGAGAATTATGGATTATTTTGCCGCCAGCGTCTCTTGAGAATGTGCCCGTGCTGTACTAATCTCGGCAACAGGACAGGAACAAATGAGGCCAGAGTAGCCGCTCAACCAGTGATCAATGCGTATCTAAAAAGAGTCATCTATATCAGTCATGAAACAAATAATCAATAAAGTCGTAAGAGTCAGATTCAGAGTCATCCGTATAAGCCTCATAAATGCAGTCACGTTCGTGCTGTGCTGTCAAATACCTCAGAATCACTCTCGGCCATACAAACCGAGGTTCCTCCTTTTGCCTCACAAAAAAGAAAAAAGATCAACAGAACCAAACAAATAAAATAAAAAACACAGCAAAAAAAGATGCATCTTGTGGGCAATTTGTAACGAATCGGACATCCCCACATCGCAGCCCGATTGTGTATCCATGCCCGAAACTGGGGCCTCAAAAGACAGGGGATTGTCGTGCTTGAATCTTGACTGGATGCCCTGATTTGAACGATTGGGCAACGTTACAAGATGGGAGGTCTGAGAGTTTATCCACGCGGATGGGGGACGAGACAAAGACAGGAAGAACAAAAAATAACTGTCCAGATACAGTAGTGGACGGTTGTTGTATCGTCCGGTTCCACGTAGCGGGAGGGAAGCCCCGGGATGGTGGTGACAAGGGTAAAGCGGGATGGACGTGTGTACCTGGGACACTTGGACGAGTGATATGGTCTTTTGACGTCCGTGTATCTGTTACGGCCTTGGTTTTTTTGTGTTGTCCTTTACTGTACCCATCTTTGACAGCAGACCACTGGGTTCATCCTGCATATCTCATGCTACTGTACTCCTCATTCCCCCCCTTTCTCCGTGCCAACCACGGACGAACGAGCAGGTGACAACCCTGAAGAAGAGGGAGAAAAAAAAAACGGACTTGTCAATATCTTGCCACTGGGGAAATTGTGAATTGTAATATTATTACTCACCCCCAAAAGGAGAAGAATGAGATGGTTTTGGTCAGATGGAAGACGAGCTATTGCCATGTCGGCTTTTGAGGCCAGAAACCCGCGCCTCCTCGGCTGGGCACCGATAGACGACTCAGTTTTCCCTCTCGGCTCCTTTAGCGAATGATGATCACTGGGGTTGAATGTCTGATGAAACAGGAAACCAATCATTTCGTGGTGACATGTTGGGACGTGACCAGAAAATAGAGGACCCCCATGTCCCATTCTTCCCTCCTCTCTTCCCCGTCTATTCTCAGGACAAGGAGGCCCTTCTACCCTGGCCTCCCACACACGTCATGGTACCTCAACTCCCAAACCCGCTTTCGTTTCTGCACCTCTTTACTCAATCGTTTTTCTGACCGTTGATTTGAGTTTCGCTTTACCATATCGTTCCGGGATGGCCCCAGCTTCGTACTACTCAATCTTCCACTATCCATGGATCGCCCTGCTGTGTTGCCCTGTGTCTGGCTTGTACGGCCTGGATTTGTGGATCTTGTCACCACGTTGGAGCCCATTTGCAAGGTTGTCACGGTTCAATTGGGCTTCTTCAGGCTCTGTGCTGGACAGTGGTGCGTCCCCTGCTTCGCTGGATACTCTTTTTCTTCTTGTCTTGTTAGGAGCGTTTAAACTTGATCCTCTATTGCATTCTGTTTACTTAGAAAAACAAGGGAGAGAGGGAAAAAAGAAAATACACAAAAGTAGACACGCACAAGATGCAGAAAAGACCATTTCAATTCTGATTTCTCTTTCTTCGTCCTTGATTATTACTTTCTACAGCACACATACACATCTGCCGCACATTATAATCCTTCGGCCATTTCCAATCGTCGCCACTATCACCAGGTATAACCGCAAAGTCGCCCATCTATAGCCGTCTACACCCATATCTTGACATCTCGACATTCTCCACCACAAAATCCACCAGAACCCTCTACAAACAGACACAATGAGGAAATCAGCACTCAAGAAACCCTTCGACCCGATCGCGGCGTACGAACAACAACGCCAACAAGAGGGGAACATGGCTCTGGCCGTCCGTGGTCAACAGCAGCAATCACAGTCCAGTGGACGCACAGATTCTTGGGGCAACACATCAAATGAAAGCTCTCGAAACAACATTTCCAGTTCATCAAGAGCCAGGTCACACTCCAAACCACGCAATAGCTTTCACCAAGACTCAGATGGTCTTTCCACTGTTTCTGAAATGTCTACCCCCTCAGTCCAAACTGATGCCTCCTCCGCCTTCTCCAACATGACCACATCCACTACCTCCACAGCACCCGCTCCCGCAGCCCGGCGATCACAGAAGTCATCACAGAGACCACAGCAGAAGCAGCCCCAAGTGCAGTCACAACCTCAGCCCCAGGAAGAACAGGCTTCCTTCCGTTTCAAGCCTCCTACCCTCAAGTTCCGCTCTCGCAATGACACTCCTCCTGCACCTGCTTCTCCCTCGGAGCCCTCTACTCCCCGTGGGGTCTACATGTCGGATGACAATGTCTGGGACTCTGATGCTGACTCACGATGGGGCTCCTCTGTCGTGTCGGTATCTACCATGGCTACCAGTGTTGACTTTGACTCGGATGATTGCAAGACACCTGTGAGAGCTAGATCACTCTCTCGAAGGCAGAGCTCAACTCCAACCCAGACGGTCACTCGTCAGACTCAGAATGAACGACAATTGGAGCGTCGCAACACTGACCGACAGACTGAACGTCAACCTGAGCGACAGACTGGTCGACAGATGGAGCGACAGCCTGAGAGGACCAAGGAACGCTCCAAGAGCCGTGGCCGTACACTTCACATCCACATCGAGCCTCAAGCCCAGCAGACAACCACAACAACTACCAGCCAGCAGTCCACCATCTCTCAACAGCATGTCAGCAACCCTCAATCTGCTCTGGTTCATCCCTCAACCATGACTCAGCAGGCGCCCATGGTCCAGTCTCCCATGCACCAGCCTCAGATCAATCAGCAGCCCATGATCCATCAACAGCCCATCATGAACCAGCAACCCATGATGGTTCACCAGCCAGCGGTTGCACCTCAGCCTATGATTGCCCAAACCATGATGCCCGCGCCCGCCATGATGGCAACTCAGGGCATGTATGCTCCTCCGACCATGAGCCAACCAATGATGAACCAACAAGCCCATGTTCAGCAACAGCAAATGCAGCAACAAATGCAGACCATGCAACAGCAGCATGTCCAAGCCCAGCCTGTTCAGCAACCCGTCCAGCAGCAGCCGCAGCCGCAGCAACAACCTCCAGCACCGGCCACAACTACTCACATTCAAATCAATACGCAACCAGCTGAGCGTCCTGCTTCTCGACCCAGAGCTCAGTCTCGCCATGATGTTGAGGCTACCATGGCTGCTCAGATTGACAACCTCAAGAGTGAGATGAGGAACCTCCGAGAGAAGGAGAAGAACGCCACACGAGATCTTGAGGATGCTCGAAACAGGCTCTCTGATCTCCAGACCGACAAAGAGGAGCTCCGACAAGAACGTAACATGATTCAAGCGACACGAGACAGACTCACTATGGACCTTGAGGAACAAACCCGAATACTGGAAAAGACAAGAACCAGACTCGATGAGCAGCGGCGAACTCTGGAACGTTTTGAAAAGGAGCGCGATGCTGCTGTGGAAAAGGTCAGAGGTGATCGCGAGCAAGTGCTCGAGCGTTTCAAGCGAGAGCGTGACCAAGCCATGGAAGCAGTCGATCAGTTCAGAAAAGATCGGGACGTCGCCGTGGCAAAGACCAAGAAGGATCATGATGCCATCGCTCACAAATCAAGACAAGAGCACGACCAAATTGTTATCCGCCTTCAGAAGGAGCGAGATCAGATTGTCGAGAGGCTTTCCAGGGAGCGTGACCAAGCTACGGAGAAGCTCAAGAAAGATCTCGATGCCGCCATCCAAAAGTCGAAGAAGGAGCGAGAACAAGTTATCGCAAAGCTCCAGAAGGAACGTGATCAAGCTGTCGACAAAATCAAGAAGGAGCGTGATGCTGTCATTGAGAACGCAAAGAGGGACCGTGATCAGATCGTGGCCAAGATTACCAAGGAGCGCGAGGCCATGGCGGAGACAGAGCGCAACTTCAACAAGAAAGTCAAGGAGCTAGAGGATCACCTCGCAAAGCACAGGGAGATGAAGGCTGTTCTTGAGAGAAACTACGAAAATCTGCAGAAGGAGAGCCAGCAGACCACTTCTACCAAGGGCCAGTTTGAGGCCAAGTCGATCAACCTGGAGCGTGAACTGGAGGATGTCCGAATCATTCGAAAGTCTCAGGAGACAGCCTACGTCGCACGCATTGCTGGGTTGGAAATCTCCAACGAATCACTGAAGTTCCGTGCGGACGGCATGGAGGCTGACCTCTTGGAAAAGGCCAAAGAGCTTGGCGAACTGACTGCTGAGCGCGACAGATTCAGTCAGCAAGCTGAGAACAGTAAGAAGGAAGCCGAGTCCCTGTCCAAAGATAAGGAGCTTTTGGTCAAGGACAAGGAGATTCTCACAACCGAGAAGAATGTCTTGATCAAGGAGAAGGAGACCCTGACCAAGGACAAAGAAGTACTCATTCAGGACAAGAAAGATCTCGAGGCTCGCCTTGAAGAAATGGCAGCTGACAAGAAGAAGCTGATTGAGGAACTTGCCGGTCTCAAAGACGACAGAACCAAGCTCCAAGAACAAGTTCAGGTCTTCACCACTAACATCGAAACACTCACCAAGGAAAACACAGAACTCATGCAATCCAAGTACGACCTCCTCAAGGATCTCGAAGGCAAAGACGCGCGCATTTCCGGGCTCGACGGCGAAAACGCGGATCTGAAATCCCGCATCGACGACTTAATCAAGAACAAGGACTCGACCATGAAGCAAGTCGATGAGATCAGCAGTAAGAGAAACAATCTCAAGAAGAAGTACGAGCAGCTGAACAACGAAAACAAGACGTTAAAGGCACAGGTCCAGGACTTGCTTAGGGACCAGGACGACGCTAGTTCCCAGGTACTCAGACTCTCGGTCGAGTGTAAGAGTTTGAGGTCGGAGAATAGCTCTCTTCGTACGCTTTCGGATACGGGGAGTGTGGCTGGGACAATTTCATCGGTGTCGAGTGTTTCGGGGTTGGAGGATGATGCAGTCAGTGTGAGGTCGGATAAGACAGAGAAGCCAGATCAGGTGGTTCCTCAGCCGGTGACTGTTGAGGCCGTGCCAGAGGAGAAGGAGAAGAAGGACACCGAGGAGACTCCAACCGTTATTGTGGTTGAGTCTGAGGCTAAAGTTGAGCCTGAAGTGAAGGAGGAGCCAAAGGTGGAGGAGGAGACGAAAGCTCCCGAAACAGTTCCAGTACCAGATTCAGGTCCAGATCCGACACCACCCGAAGAGAACAATGTTGAACCCGAACAAGAAGCTCCCAGCGTCGAAGCTCTCACCACCGAACGTGATGAAATCGCAGGGAAACTCACAGCCGCAGAAGAAGCAGCCGCAAAGATCCAACTAACAGCCGATACCGTCACCGCCGACCGCGACGAGATCGCTAAGAAACTGACAGCTGCCGAAGAACTCTCCGGACAACTTCAGACCAAAGCTGACACAACAGACAAAGTCACAGCAGAACGAGACGAGATTGTAAAGAAGCTTGCCACCGTCGAGGAGGAAGCATCCAAGCTTAAGGAGAAGGTCGCAACTGTTGATACAGTCACGGCCGAGCGGGATGATGTCAAAGAAAAACTGGCTGCTTCAGAGGAAAACGTAACAAAGCTAAAGGAACAAGTCGCCACCGTCGAAGCTGAGCGGGATGACCTCGCCAAAAAACTCGAGACGGCGGAACGAGACGCTGTGATCCATGCGCACCTCCGCGAGGAGAACAAGACTCTTACCGCGCAACTCGCCGAAGCGAAGAAGGCTCAAAAAGCAGCAGCCAAGGAAGTCACCGCTCTCCAAAACCAAGTTGCCGGTCTGCTGGCTCAGCTGGGTAACAACACCCCCTCGAGATCGAACTCTAAGAGTGGTGTACGAAAGCCCATCAAGGATCCTAAGAAGAGGGAGGAGATTGTGTGTGTGAGGGACTCCCAGAACAAAGGGGGTGCAATGTAAGTGATCTCTTATACTCTTGCGGTTGTGGATGGGATAAGAAGCTAACTGCTCAATAGTCATATCGTGAGACGAAAGAACTTGCACATGACAAGGTCGTCGTCGCAGTCTGACGGATCTGCTGATGTGTAAATGGGTGTATATGTACATCATGGATTAGCGAGCGTGTTTTTTCTTTGTATTTCTTCTGTCTTTTTTCCATCTTGTAACCTTTTCCTCTGTCCTTTTCTCAGTGGCTTCTATTGTACGATCTGTTTTGATTTTTTTGTTGGTTCACGGGTTCTTTTCTTCTGTATTGAATGGCTGGGTATGTACGGCATGGGTATTGCATACAGGAGCATATTATTGTATGGTTGAACGTGGTAAATGTGTTGGCTCAGAGCTTTATGATTACAATTGGATGGGATGGTTGGATGGTTAGGCATGGAGTAGATGAAGGGTTGACTTGAATTGGATTGAAATACAAACATTATAATTGAACGATGTCCTTTATATAAAGACAAGCATTCTCTTCCTGCTTCAGAAAGCGTATTTATACGCTGATTGTACTGATTTCCTTAAATACTGGTAGCCCAGCACGAATGAATCACATCGCATCTTTACAATCACTGGAGCAAGATTATCAGGAACAAATACTTGTCGAAGACGTCAATAATTCGATTTTTTATCAAATATCTCATCAAAACTCCAACCCAAATCAGAAACACCAAATGCAAATGCTGAATTCCATCGCTCAAGTCACTAATTTTTGCCGCATATAAATGGGATGACGTCTACAAAACTTCGACTTGCTGTACAACTTATTCCTCCTTACAATCGAGGAACAGTCTTGGAAGCACAGCATGAACCAGAAGACTCCTTGTCCTTGGATCCAAAGGCATTGGCTGAGGTGGTGTCGACGCACACAGCCGATGGGGGAACCCAGAGAGCTGGGTTCTTGACGAAGAAATTTGAGGCTCGGAGCATGACGCTCACGGGCTCGGCGGGCATGATGGGGAAATCTTCGGTGCGGGGGAAGTGGGTGAGGCCGAACTGGATGTAGCAGACAATGTCTGTGTTTTCGATGGGCTCGTCGCGGTTAACCCAATCGATGATGGTTTCGTTGTGAGGGTGGTTCTCCTGGCCGGTGGATTGGCACACATAGTCGCCAGCAGGGAAGATTTCGTAGTCCTTGTAGGGTGTCACCCAGAGACTCTTTCGTGCAAAGGCGGCACGGGAGTGAACGACACTGCCGGGCTTGGCGAGAAGACCGGGGCAGTTGTTGTTGAGAATCTTGTAGGCGACGGGTTTCTTGGCCGAGGGGTTGATGCTGTTAGGATTGACAATATCCCAGGCTCGACTCGTCTCGTGGCAGTAATTTACCGCCGCCTCCTTTGAAGTGCGGAGAGGGGTCTTCTTGGCGTAGAAACCGTTACCGAAGGGGTTCTCAGGCGATCCAACTGGTTCCTCTGACGGGACGGCATCGCTCTGGATAATGGAGTTATTGGGACCGTCTACTTCGGGGTCGACTCGAAGGGAGAAGATGTGCTGGTGGTTGTGGGCGTTGATGCCAGGGGCGACCTCGGTTCCGTAGGGAGCAACAGTCTCGGTTGGGTGCATGCAATATGTGTTGAGCATGCCGGTCAACTTGATCTCGAGCTTGTAAGTGCCGTCGAGAGTAAAGGTGTGGTAGAAACCATACTCGTAGTTGGCGGCAGTGATGATTTGCGAGATGATGAGTTTGCGGTCGCGGGCAGAGATGACAGTGCCATCACGGTAATCAGTGTGCTTGTAAAGAAGACCGTTGTCCTCCTCATGAATGCAGATGGCGTTCTTGATAACAGCGGGGTCACCCTGGCCGGTAGCCATGACGGCATCGAGGTAGTGGATAGCGCCCTTGCAGTCACATCCAAGCTTGAGAGAGTTGGTCATGAGACCGGTACCGTACTCACCCACGTCAAAAGCGTGCTTCTTGTGGTGAGGAGGCTCGGGGTTACCGTAAGGAACAACCATCTCGACAACGCTGATACGGTTGAAGAGGGTTCGCTCACGGTGCTCGTGCTGGTCTTCCATGCGGACATCAGAGAGGACGATACCCTCGCGGTAGTTGAAGCCAATGTGCATCTTGTAACCAGCCCAGGCAATCTCGTTACCTCGCATGCGGAAAGACACGCCCTGAGGCTGGGTGATGTTGATGGGCTTGAAAACGCCATCGACATAGTTTTCGCCGATGAACTCGGGCATGTAGTTGTGCGACTCGAGAGGAACCTTGGTTCGCTCGCCGTTGACGTAGCGGACATCGACAGAAAGTACTTCCTCTGTTTCGGTGTCGACGACAACACTGAAGTCGAGAGGGTGGGCGTATTGGTTGTCGTTGGGAGAGGCGCGGTAGTAGGCCAGACCCTGCTGGAGACGACGCTCATAGCCCCAGCGGTTGTCAACGCCGATAGCCCAAGCATCGAGGTAGACCTTGGACATGTCATCGATGCCGATTTCGCGGCAAGCCTTGATGACACGCTCGTCAACACGAGCGACGCGCTCACAGACGTCAAGATCCTCAAGGGTGAGGGTAGGGCTGACTTCGGAGACGGCCTTCCATTCTTCAATCTTGTTCTGGGTCAGGTTGGCGACAGACTCAAAGACCTTGCCAGTGCCCTTCTCGATGACGATGGTGAAGGCACGACGATCAGGTCGAGGGCCACGACGAGCGCGGAAAGCAGCATACTCTTGCTTCTTGGGTTCGCGGAGAGTAAGGCAGTTGAACTTGAGGGTGGCGGGTTTGGCGTGCTCGCGGAAAAGCTTGCCAGCGGCGCGAATCTCATCAAACGTCAGAGAATCTGTACATGGTGTTAGTTTGATGGTGAAATTGCGAAGGTCAATTGGCATGGAAAACTCACCAAGAGGGTGTAGATTTTGAGATTTGGATAGATCGGGAGCGGCGTCGTTGGGCTCTTCCCGATAAATGGTGTAGCCGGCGATGGATTCTGTGTCTGCAATCATGGTTGGGGTTTTCTGGACTTAGGGACTGTGCCATACGGTTGTATTCAAGAGAAGGGGAATGTGTTGGAGAGGTAGACTTTTTTGTCTTGACTTGTTTAACTTGTCTTGTTGTGATACCACAAGATTTTTTTGAGACAAGGACAACGAGGAGGAGAGGCTTCTTATAGACGAAAACAACAAAGCTTCATGTCGTGCACCTTTTCGGAGAGCACCGTGATCAGAGGTGGCGTACAGGTGACACTGTCTAGTCTAGACAAACGAGACTCCACTGGTCTCGAATGCGTGTTGTATGAGAAAACATGACAGAATCATAGGCGGTGGAGATGCAGATGGGGAAAGAAAGAAGAAAAAAGCAAGAAGAGACACTATTACCATGTGTAAAGTCCCATTGAAATATTGCTACGGCGGGACAACAAGACCTGAACCAGACTGTACAAGGACAATGAATCTCAGCACGACGTATGGACGAGCAAAGCTTCAACTGAAGGAATGGGAAAAGATGCTAAACAAGCTCCTTACTGAGTTAGCAGCCCCCGCACAAAGGAAGCAAAATCCCCCCTTCCCCTCCCTTCCATGTCCGGTAGTTGGAGGAGCCTCTTGTTTTCTGTTACATGGGAGGGGGCTAGACCAAAAACGGGTAATGACCAGTAGATACTTGGCCAACACGAGGATAACGGGGGGAGAACAAATAAAAGTTCCACACGTTCCCGATATCTGTATGAGATTGCATTGATCTGAGAGTGCGTGATGCAGGTTTATCTGGATCCTCTGGCTGGAGACGGGTGGTATTGACATGGTACTAACCGCTACGGTGGTTTGGAGATCGACACGCATCAAGTGACAGCCATTTCGCGATAAACTTCTACAGAATTCTCGACTCTCAGGATCGTCCCGGTTATATTCCAGTATTAGTAACTAAAATACACTAATTACGAGAGCTCCAATCTCTAGCAATCTAGGGTATTGCACAGTAGAACCATCCTCGTCCCTGATCGACTTCTACCCTTGACAAACAGCCATCCTTTTTCTGGCAGCTCATTCTCATGCTTCTGTCTGACCCGAGGACAGCTCCCCCCAGCTGTCCCACGCTATTCCTATTTCGGGCAATCGATTGCAGTTTTTCCATCCCAGCTTCCTTTCAACCCACGTTTTGATAAGGACCCTCGTCCTCCATCTCCATCCGATACACCCGGATCCGATTATCTTCCAACGCCGATGTCGCCTTAAGTAATAAGAACTGATCAACCCGGGTTTCTCATCAATTCACGACCGGGCCGGACACTCATTTTTTTTTTCTGTCATTTGTAACATGACGGAGGGATCTTTGATGCTGTACCCCGTGGGGAAAACGGGCATCGGCGGGAAGAAGCAAAGAAAAATTGCATCGCCGACGGGGTCCCAGATGATGGGTTACGACGAGGCTGGATTCATCACGTAATGGGAATTGTTACAAGCTCTATGTAACACCACACTGATAATTTCAGACCTCAGCTTCCCCATGGGGGAGAGACGAAAGCCCAGCCCAGCCCAGCCCAGCCAGTAGGGGAACATGGGCTCTTCTTCCCCGCATATTAGATGTTGCCTGGTTGCCATATCGCTGGAATCCAAGGGGCTTCAAATGGTGTTGAACGATGGCAGAACTGTGGGAATGTGTCTGTCACCGTTGGCCCATTTGCGATCTTCCAAACAATGAACAGTATCCGGAAGCATCAACAGGATGTCCCTTTATCAAGCACAAACCCCCCCAAAGGTGAACTGGGTCTAGGGCTATCAATCCTGACTAGGGTCCAGAGATAACAAGATAAGTCCCCTAGACTGGGAAAAAAACCTCTTGTCAAATCAAGCCCAAAGTGCGCCCACATGTGTCACACATCACTCTCTATCTCCCATACCCGTCAATCAAATGAAACGCCAGTAAAGTCAGACCTGCTTCCAGGTTTTTTTTAACTCTCCATTGTCATTCTCTCGCATCTATCAAGCACTGCCCACTGCGAATTGGTCTGTTCTCCCCTCCCCCAATAAGGGTGGCTATCAATCATCCCACCCCCTTTAGACCCTACGGATAGAGATAATTAAACGGATGTGGTTTTAGCAACCACATCTCCTGACGAAAAAAGCTTGGTCCGTACGTAGTTTGTTGCGAAAAAGGTCGTCTGTTTTTGGAGAAATTTATCTTTATAAGTCGGCCTGTCGCATGCTCGTCTCTTGAGTTTTTTTTTCTTCTGCTGCGCGCTCCAGCTTCCCCCATCACCTACATCACCACAGAGACGCGACACTAGAACAACGTCATTGTACTTCTTCCCCTCTCTTTTCCATCCTTTCATCTTTCAAGGCTGCCCGTCGCCTTGAATTTCCCCATACCACGAAAATTCAGTTCCATCTTTACGACACGGGGTCATTGTCGACGCGGCCATGACCAACGACGTCGAACATAACTCGTCGCTTAAGCGGCTTGATACCACTGATCAGGGTATTCAAGATGCTCAGGATCTCGCCGCCTTTGGCCATGACCAATTGCTCAGCCGAAAATTCAGCATCTGGAGCATGTTAGCTCTGGCCTTCTCTGTCCTCGGCACGTGGTCTACCTTTGCTCAGGGTCTTTCATCTGGTCTTACCAGCGGCGGACCTATCGCCATTCTCTGGGGTCTTGTGCTTGTCACGATATGCAATGTCTGCGTTGCCATCTCGCTGGGAGAGATGGTGAGCAGCATGCCAACAGCACTCGGTCAAGCTTATTGGATTTCCCGGCTCTGGCCTACGCCACTTGGAAGATTTACGTCATATCTTTGCGCCTGGATCAACGTGTTTGGATGGATCACACTCTCAAGCTCGCAGATTGCCTTCATGACCGAGTTCATGCTTAGTATGAAGGTCCTCTTCAAGCCGGATTGGGCTGGCGCCAGCAAAGGCTGGGTTTTATTCCTGGTTTATCTGGGTACTACACTTGCAACCACTCTCTTTAATATTGCTGCCTGCCGAAAAGATGCTGTCTTGCCCATGTTTAACAACTTTGTCGGTATCTGCTTTGTCGGCCTATTCTTCATCATCAGTCTGGCCCTTTTGATCTCAGTCGGAACCAAGGATAATCTCGATTATCAACCGGCATCGTTCGTCTTTGGGCAATGGATCAACCAAACCGGTTGGCCCGATGGTGTTACGTGGTTCATCGGTCTTGTCCAAGCAGCCTATGGTTTGACGGCGTTTGACGCAGCCTTGCACATGGTCGAGGAGATCCCCAAGCCTCGAACGAATGTCCCAAAGGTCATCTGGCTGGCCGTCGTCTGCGGCGCTGGCTCAGGTTTTATTTTCATGGTTCGTACTTTACCTTATCTCCATTCTCGCATCTACCTTTAACTTACAATTTCACCTACAGGTTGTCTGCCTCTTCTGCATCACCAACATGGACAACGTCCTTGACCCCACTACTGGCCTGCCCTTTATGGATCTTCTCAAGGATACAGTTGGTCTTGAGGGCGGTACTGTCTTGCTTTCCCTGTTCATTATGAACGGCCTGGGTCAAGCGGTTGGTATTGTTACTTCCAGCTCTCGACTCACTTGGAGTTTTGCCCGTGATGGAGGCATCCCCTGGAGTGCCTACTTTGCTCGGGTTGACGAAACATGGAAGGTCCCTGCTCGCGCACTTTGGCTACAAGGAGGAGTCATTGCTCTTATTGGAATCCTCTATACCTTTGCCTCAACCGTCTTGGAAGCTATTCTCAGTGTCAGCACCATTGCACTGACCGTCTCGTACGGCATGCCCATCCTTACGCTTCTTCTCGTCGGTCGAGATAAACTACCACCAGGTCAATTTACCCTCGGTCGATATGGAACTATTATCAACTGGGTTTCCGTGGTCTATTGTGCCGTCACAACCGTTTTCTTCTTTTTCCCCGCCGAGCCTAACCCATCTGGTTCTGATATGAACTACGCCATCGCTGTTTTTGGAATCATGCTCATTGTGAGCATCGGATTCTGGTTTATCAAGGGCCGCATTACGTATATGGAAACAGAGGAGGCTCAAGGCGATATAATTTATGCGCAGCGGGCTGAGCGTGCCAACTATGTTGATACCACGGATAAGAAGGATACAGCAGCTCCAGCAGCAGGAAGTGGAAGAGTTGACGAGCAAGTCTCGTGAGATGTGTATCTATATAATTAGTTGGAGATGAGACTGAGTGTTGGTAGTGGAATAATTTAGGTAGTCTGATAATAATTGCTTTTGCAAGTAAATGCTGCTCCAGTATCAGGTTTTGATACCCAACTGTTTAAACAAGTGATATTTTGTTGGCTTGCATCAGCTGAACAACCCATGCATGCTGAGTGTCTCCCATTACAATCAAGCAAATTGGAATTCAGACTTGAACATCCTGCGGCAATCTCAACTAGACCTTATCTGTATGTCCCACCAACATTGTGCAAACAGTTCATCTGCATGGTGCAAGATTTCACAGACATGAGAACTGATGACCTCTTCTGGATTAGTGTCCCAGCCCCTGTACCAGGGTCACATCAGCTTCCTCACCATCCTTCTCGCCAGGTTCCCCCAGCTCCAAGCTCCCTCTGTCATACTGTCTTTTACGCCCTGTTAGAACTAGCCAAGACATCCCCGCATCGACCATCCATCGCCGCTAAGAGACACCGACCCTCCCGGGTACATGTCCACTTAAGATAAGGGGACGTTTGGGGGGAGAAAAATGCAAAATAGCTGCCAGAATAGGGAAGTTTATCTCCCATCTCACCGTTGTGTGACCGTGTATCATTTCACAACTTCCCACCTGGCAACCCCTTGCCTCCCACCTCTACCGGTCCGGACAACGCATTCTCGTAGGTTTCGGGAGTTGAGACTTTTCGCAAGCCTCCTTTTTCTCACCCCGCACATGATGTGTGGGATCTGGACAAAAGTGACGTTGCTACATGCCGGGTGCGGAATCTGGGTTGGTATACATAGTGACGTTGGTACCTCCTCATGAGGAGTTCTCAAGCAATTTACTTTGTTTATACCATCTTTCAGAATGAGTCTCCAAGTACAACTTACTGCTCCCAATGGACGCAAATACACCCAACCTACGGGTCTTTTCATTAACAATGAATGGGTGAAGTCTTCAGACGGCAAGACAATTACATCCGTCAATCCAACGTAAGAGCAATTTCATTCATCTGTGCAGCTTGTAGTAACGCAACATAGAAACGCACAAGAAATCACAACCGTACAAGCCGCCAGCGCCCAAGATGTCGACAAAGCCGTAAAGGCCGCTCGCAAAGCCCTCCGAAGTCCAGAATGGCGAGACCTTCCGGCTACCGACCGTGGAAAGCTCATGGCTCGTTTGGCAGACCTTGTCGAGGAGAACCGCGAAGTCCTCGCTACGATCGAAACATGGGATAACGGCAAGCCCTATTCTGTAGCTTTGAACGAGGACTTGGTCGAGGTTGCCGAGACGTTGCGATACTATAGTGGCTTTGCGGATAAGGTGTTTGGACAGGTCATTGAGACGACACCTGACAAGTTCGGGTATACTCTTCGTGAGCCTGTTGGTGTGTGTGGTCAGATCATACGTAAGTCACCTCGTGTGCCGTCAACAAAGGTACATACTAACAACGACAGCTTGGAACTATCCTCTAGCTATGGCCGCCTGGAAACTTGGACCTGCTCTGGCTTGTGGCAACGCAGTTATCTTGAAACCAGCCGAGCAAACCCCTCTATCTATCCTCTACCTTGCGAACCTCGTCGTCAAGGCCGGTTTCCCTCCCGGCGTCATCAATATTGTCAACGGCCTTGGTTCTGTTGCTGGTGCTGCTTTGGCTTCACACATGGACGTTGACAAGATCGCCTTCACCGGATCAACACCAACAGCTCGACAAATCATGAAGATGGCGAGCGGCAACCTTAAAAACATCACACTAGAAACAGGAGGCAAGAGCCCTCTGATCGTCTTCAATGATGCTGACGTTGAGCTTGCTGCGTACTGGGCTCATGCTGGCATCATGTCAAACCAGGGCCAGATCTGCACAGCGACATCCCGCATCCTCGTGCAGGATGGTATCTACGACAAGTTCCTCGAGGCTTTCCGCTCACAAGTCAAGAACATCTCCAAGCTGGGCGATCCCTTTGACGAGCAGACCTTCCAGGGACCCCAGGTGACAAAGGCTCAGTATGACCGAATCATGTCCTACATCGATGTAGGCAAGAATGAAGGCGCCAAGCTTGAACTCGGAGGAAAGCCTTTCAAGGTTGGAGACGGCAAAGGATACTTTATCGAACCTACTGTCTTCACCAACGTGTCCCCCAACATGCGAGTGTTCCAAGAGGAAGTGTTTGGACCATTCGTCGTAATTACCAAGTTCAGCGAGCAAGAAGATGCCATCAAACTGGCAAATGGCACCCAATTCGGTCTCGGCAGTGCCATCTTCACGACAAATCTCACCAGGGCTCATCGGGTGGCCAAGCAGATCGAGGCTGGAATGGTGTGGATCAACTCGAGCAACGACAGTGACTGGCGTATTCCGTTTGGAGGTGTCAAGCAGAGTGGCATTGGAAGAGAGCTTGGAGAGGCTGGTTTGGCTGCTTATTCTAATATCAAGGCGGTTCACGTGAATGTCGCGTTACCGTCTAAACTGTAGTTGGAATATAGATTGTAAACATAGGCTAAGAAAGAATGAAAAAGTTATTAGCGACCCAAAGACAGGTTATGGCGCATCAATCGTGAACTGGATACGTGATAAGCTTCTGCTGCATCGTCAATGTTTCAACTGCTATGCCCAAATGCACCAGCATCAGCATTAGCCAGGCAACATTTCTTATATCTTCCCAATCGATCTGCTGTCGGCCATTGCTCATTCTACCTGGCCACACATGACTATCCATTGTCTAATACAACAGGCTCTTATCCCTCAAGAGCTACCCTACAATTAAACGTAGGAATTGTCGAATCATTTTGCCAGTGGTGCCGGATGAATGGACGCTAACTGGTCGCTGCTTTTATAAGAGATAGACTTTTAAGAACAAGATGTAGTCTATGTTCATTGTAACTTTGTTGACAGTTGTTTATCTTTTTCTGAAACGACGCTTGCACCTCAACGATGGTACCCAACAGACTATCCTTATGAAACTCCTACTGTAGGTCCGACGTCGAGCAGTTGTTTATCTTGCATACGTCACTATATAAATAGCGAGATCTATTGACATGATGGCCATATGTTGATATTTGCCCTGATGTACGCTTGATCCTGGCAAGGGGTCAGTACTGCTAATCATTGAGACTGTTCAGCTATGGTCGTAGTCCGCATGCTGGACAGGATATTATAAGGTAGTACCACGACCATTTTTTTATGGCCTTGATATTCACGTGTTAACTGTTGATAGTCATTAAACTAAATCATCAGATGGTCGATTGTCCTAGTCAGGGGCAGAAGCGGTCAACGAAACGTCAGGCATGGCGTCATGTCTGTTTGGTGGGAGAATGCATGGTATCATTGAGAAACATCAGAGTTTGTTCCAAGATTGGGACATGCGATTTTGAAACCTGTAAAATATGAGGCCAGCTCCGGCTCCATCTTCTGGACCAAAGTGACGAGTACCTCGATGACATAGTCATGAACAACAAGTCATGCAATTCAACTAACCATCAAATGCAACTCACACTGGCTCGCACGCCAAGGGGTTTCATTCCCTTAAAGCTAGCCCATGCCAAGCCGTCTCATCTGGGAAAAACATCCGAACGACTGACGTGCTATAACAACCAACCTATTCCCTCCTCTTGAACAATTAACCATGGAAAAAGTCTTGACCGTTAAGCCACAAAACCGTGCGATCATCCGTTGAGGAGCCGGGTCTCGGCAGTGGAGATAGAGATATTCACGTTGTCTGCCGATCGTTTACGTTGGGGAATCAATTCTCCAAAACCATTGACGGACGTAGAAATCAGACTACCCCGGGGCACGTTACATGGATGCAACTCTGCCCTGTGATATACAGCACACCAGCCCCTTATGCATGCAGTGATAACCCAATTACCTCCCCTGGCAAAGTTTCATTGCGACCTTGGAAACAAGTTCTCGGGTGAAATATGTTGTGAGTTAAGGACAGGGCTACTCTATAACAGCGTGTTCTTGGCAGTTGTGAGTGGTCTGAAGATGAATTGTAATGACGAAGGTTGTTCCTGGACGAGCTGAATAGAGATGACGATCTTGTTGAAAGCAGTAAAGACAATAGCATTGTTTGAAAACAATCGTTGAAGAAATGACTATATAAGATGATGAATCTCGTCGATGAGATTGACTATCAAACCAGCCCAGCACATCTGTACTTACCTCCACATCACCATCCTCCATACCAAACCGTCCATCACCATGCAGTTCTCCGTCGTCCTCGTCACCGTCTTCGCCACTCTGGCCGCTTCCCTACCCGCCGCTGAGAAGCGTCAGGCCTATATCCCCTGCTCAGGTCTCTACGGATCTTCTCAGTGCTGTGCTACAGATGTTCTAGGCATTGCCAACCTCGACTGCGGTACTCGTAAGTAAAGCCACGGATTTACCTTTGAATATGTTCTGATGGCCATGTAGCCCCCGACACACCCACAAGCGCCGACAACTTCTCGGCCATCTGCGCCGAGATCGGACAGAGGGCTCGATGCTGTGTTCTTCCTATCGTAAGTTTCTCGTTCTCATGTTCGAGATGATGTTGTACTGACTTGGTATTCAGCTTGACCAAGGTGTTCTTTGCAACACTCCCACTGGTGTCCAGGATTAAATACCACATCAGTGTAAAATGTTATGGTTTATGGACGTTATGGAGTATAAGTGGTTATTAGGCTACTGTATGATGTATTAGCATTATGGGATAAACGTGGAACCTGAATTTCAATTATTGTTTTCTATGATCGCCAATGGTTTCATGGTTGCTTTGATTACTCCTTGCTATAGAGAGCAGTCTAAGCTATCTATATCTATCATCTCACTTTTGGTAAACCAAAAAGGATGACAGATGCCGCCTCGCGTTCTCGTCATCCCACTCAACCAGTGTCCTGTTCTTTGATTCCTCCATCTTGATCTTGACCAACGATTCCATTGCGTCTTCCTCTTCTTCACTTAGAAGATGAATTCTGGTCTTCCATACTTCTCCAGGGGCAATGTCCCCGGGACGCTGTCCAAAGAATCTCTCGTCTAGATACTTCCAGAATATGGCATCGAAAGCCCAACTCTTTCTGGCAGCATAGTTAAGCCAGAAACGACCGCTGACCCAACTTTCTCTCATGTATATCGAGAGCTTCAGATCAGGATTCAACTCTCGTTCTACTTCCTCCATTGCATCCAACCACGTCTCCAGCCGTCTCTCATAGACTCTTGTCCAGTCCTCGATCCCATTGTCCCACATCTCAGGTACGTCTAGTAGTAACCACCAAGGCGGGTCCAACACAAATTGCGTTGGTCCAACGTAAGTGAACTCCCAGTCGATGGCCCCGAGGATCTCGTCCTTGTCATCTATTATGACATTGGTAGGCCTGAAATCGTCGGACCATAGGCGAAAAGAGCCTGTATTGTTTGGTGATGCCAAAGTAATAGAACATTCCCTGGACGAAGCAGACCAGTTGTCGCCCGAGAAACCAAAAGACGACAGCTGACCTTGCATGGCTAATCTAAAGAAGATCTGTCTAGCGACATACTTGTTTCTGCAATCGTCTTCTGACGACACGATATCGTTATGCTGAAAAACAAGAGTTGCCATTTGCATCTTCGCTAGTTCCAGGTACCAGTCACCTGCAGTCTGGAACGTAGTTCCCGGCGACGGGAATATTGAGCTTGGAATGTTGGATAGTTGAATCATGTTATTCATGTTTATTGTAAGGGGCCGCCCTCGAACATTGAAAGATCGATGGTTGGTTTCGACAAGAGCTCCAATTCGCGGGAAAGTAGGTTGTGCTAGCTGGAGTACACATCGTGCCATTTTGGCGTATAAGCCTTTCAACATGTCCCCGGTGATCTCAGGATTCAGAACTGGTGTATCGTTTGGGTCCGCACGTGGAGCTTCCAAGGCTTGACCCATTCCCCGTCGGGAACCGAGGTCTTCAATAATCATAAAGGGCCCAAGGTCATCACCGATGCCGTGACTAAAAGTCTGTGGAATTGGAATCTTGATATGTTGACTGATGTATGCTGCCGTTGCTGCCTCCGCAAGTGTCTTCTCCTCTGGGAAAAGTGTCTGGTTTGGACAAGGCAGACGAACGAGGACATTCGTAGCGAGGCCTCCAACGTGAAAGGGATAAAGAACATTGTAACCTCCGATGATGAGGGGCGTGACCAGTGTGGCGGGACTTTTCAAGGTCTTCTCAACCAAGGACTCAACTTTTCTACATGTTGATGATAGCCTAACATGCTTCATGGCCTTCTCCCAGAGCTCATCACTCCTGTCCCAAGCGAGGTTATCGGAGTCTTGGCGAGCTGCCATTCAGTAGACCTTGATGATTTGTGGCGTGAGGCGTAGTCGGGAATATCGAACAATGTGCAAAGTGGTTAAACGTCACATACGTGACACGCGGGAGGAGAACCGGCGATCTGGATATTTCTGATTTTGGTGTTGGTAGTAGGTGCAGCAAGACATGGATCGCAGCCAATGTTGTAATTGGACAATCCAATGCCCCACGATAATTGGGCAGAGCATCTTGCAATGCATGGATTTAACTGCGGGTATCCCTGAGGAGATGTTATAGACTATATCAGGCATGCATTCAGAAGATGACAAGATTCTGGATTGAAAGCTTTTGGACGTAGTCTTCTGATTCTAATCGTTCTTTGACCAGACAATGCCTAGCCTCAATCGAATGTCTAGCGCGTGCATTCATAGTTTCAATAGACCGGCTCACCAGTTTTTTTTTACCTAGTACATCCATACATGTATGCCACCAGACCCAATATGATCGCATCCAGCAAGTTCCAAGCCTACGAGGATGGCTGCGGAAACGCTATTACAGTAGCTAGATGATGAGGAAGGACAAACGTCGGGCATCAAGAAACAAAAGTAAAAGCACAGTGAAGGAAGGTCCTTTTCTTCGCTATTTGACCAAAGTCTATATGAATATGGCACGAGAAAGGGCGATAACAAGCTTCGAGTTAGTCGTTTGAGGTCGGTGCAGTAACACTGCTGCAGTCTGCTACGAGTCTACGACAGAGCATACTCACAATCCAAACCGTACTGAGAACAAATCTAATTATAACATGTCAACATCACTGGCTAGTCTGGACGTTAGACCCGATTTAATAGGGCAGATAAGCGGCCGCCCTTGTTGTTAGGTTGTGATAGTCACGGTAATTCGGCATCTCCAGGAAATTACAAGACATGGTTCTAATCACCAGCGAATCAAAAGTTGAGCGCAAAAGAAATGTACGCAATGAAGAAACCTTTGACTTTCAATTCAAGAATGCACCGCCTCAGTTGCGTAAGTCAATACGAGATCTGCTGCACATGACTGACAGTATAACATGGGACGTTATGCAGACTCAAACATGATTGATGGGTAAACGTCAAGACTCCCGCTTCATGGTTGGATTCTTTGTTCTCGTACCAATAACTAGCTTCTGTCTTAACCAGGAACAGCACCAAAATCCTTCCACGTTTACCCCATCGTGGCCGTGATCTTTCAGGGGTTGCCGTTTAGCCGACTAAAGTCAACCCATTCGAGAAGTTCACGAGCTCAAGTGGAGATGAAGGATGAAATTCCTCCAAAATGAGTGGTTAGACTATGAATCCCCCGTGTGGCACGGTTCATTGAAGTCGTCCCACAGATCTAGACCCCTACCCCTAGACTTAAATTGATTTTGATTAAACATAGATAAAGACATCATCCTGCCATGCCATGGGGTAAGATGTTTCTTTCGATTAAACTCCATCATGATTCGGGCTCCAGGTTATAGACAAATCTCCCTGGCATTGCTGGTCCTCATCCTTTTCTGGGCTTTCTCGTCCGAAATATTACCACCGCCGAAGCCAGATTTCAACTATGGAGTGCTTTCGACGACGAAACCTACTTCGAAAGTAGCCATTGCGACATTTCTGAGCGGAGATCCTGAAATTGCCGACAAGAATGATGACTACTTCCGAGCCGCTCGTCTGATGACCTATCAGATGGTGCACGCCCCCGAGACACGTTCATCAGCAAATATACCCTTCATCGTACTTGTCACCAAGGACGTACCAGAATGGAAGAGAGAACGGCTCACAAAAGATGGAGCACAAGTCGTAGTAGCGGAGGATGTACCTCTGAACTGGTGGATCAGTACAGGTGTTAGTCGATGGAAGGACCAATTTACGAAGCTGAGGTTGCTGGAGATGGTGGAATACGAACGTATACTCTTCGTCGATGCTGACACCCTCATAATCAAACCTCTGGACGGAATACTCAACGAGACGATCGTGACGCAGCCAGCACAAACGAAATGGGAGCGCACAAAACAGATCTACCGAGACGAAGCACAATTACCAACATCCTACGTCTTTTGCGCTAGATCAGACAACCAATTTCTCGGAGCACGTAAACACTCCCACCCCCTCGGCCACACCGAAGTATTCACCGCAGGTTTCTGGATCGCCGCTCCATCTAAGGAACTATACGCCTACCTCATGTCTGTAATGTCTCACTGGCGACGTTTCGACCCTCACACCATGGAGCAGAGTCTACTCAACTACGCGTTCCGACCCGAGGGTGCTATGCCATGGATGGAGTTGGATGAGAAATGGAGTAGTACTTGGCCGAACAAGGGGGATCTCGACGCAGGCATTGCGAGTTTGCATGAGAAGTTTTGGAAGACTGGGCCAAAGGAGTTGAGGGAATTGTATTTGAAAAAGAGAAAGGAGGGTGAAGAGTACCTCAAGCAACACGCTGTATGATGGATGTAATGTTAGGTATATGCGTAATGATTAAATGATGGATTCAAGGTCATGATATTCTTCTGTTGATACTGTGACGCTGTGCATTGAGATAGTCCAAACTATTCAACCTAGCCTCGAGCAACATGTTGACTTGTTGGCAACCATTGTTCAATTGCACAACTGGGTTTCCTTCCTCGCCGAGGAATTCCATCTTTTGACGTAGAAGTTCTGTCTTTAACTCGAGACCCAACTCTTAAATCCAGACATACAGCACGGACAGCATGAGAGACATATATAGTGGAGATTTGGCATGCCATCTATCTCCATGCTCGTACTAGATTGACTAGGATAAATTTCATACTGACATTCTTCTGACTCGATAATGAAAGGGTGCATTTGTTAAGACGCTGTCTCAAGAAGCCTTCCGCGGTCTTTCGAGATATGTCTGGTTGACAGAGAGTTGTAGGATCATAACACAGCAATGGTTCAAACATAAGAGTATACAAAACTAGTCGGCGCATTATTTATATCTACTTGCTGCACCTTTCTGGCATACGCTAGATTGGTATACCAAGGCTGTTGCATAAAAGACATGATATACATAACTACGCACTTGGGTTAACATTAGTCACAATAACAGCATAACTCTCAGGACATGCGCATGGCTAGTATTTGTAGCTACAACTGTCTACAACGCTTTTCAACAGTATTCCTTTGCGGCAACGCTCAAAAGTTCCTCTTACCACTTAGTGTATGTAAGCCAAGACAACGAACCTGACCAGTCAATTTCGATAGAAATGCATCAGATAATATACCAGCAGTGAGCACATGAATCTTCTTGACCAAATCAGGGATATGGTCCGGACAAATGAGGGGTAATGTCTGTCGAAATCAAATACATCATGTCGTTACCGCATGCTTTCGCTGTCATACTTCACCTGGAGAGCACGCTAACATGCAGCTTTAAATCACTGCTTAAATCAAGTTTCATCGTCATTCTCGGCCGCTTCTCGGTGTTGTTGAGCTTATGATTACTCTGTTGGTGACATAACACATAGCATGTCCATTTGTCTGGCCACTTACACCCCATGTCAAAGTGGTAATCAACTAAGCCTTAAGAAATATTGAGGGAATACTCGACATTTGACCTTGGCTTCTTCAAGACAAATCCGTCCTTGCATGATTATCCTCATTTCAATCCTAGGGACTCATCTTCGGCCCGAGAAGGGAGCGTTTCGGCCTTTTTCTCACTGCACGGCTGTGTTGCTAATGCAGACAAGGTTCCCTGACATGGGCTGTTGGGGTAGCTAACGGAGAAAATTGCGGTGCTTCTTCTGTCCTTTCCTTTGTAAATACCCCGGATTCATGTGCATCTCCGCATACAACCCCGGATTAAGGCTTGCGAAGGTGTGATGAGCAGCAACGGTGCGTCAACGGCTGTACATAGGTGACAAGACTTTGCTGATTGTCGAGCAAGGGAAAACTTGATTCCAAGAGTTAAACTCGGCGGATCTTCGTCGTCCAAGACATGGGATGAACGAGGTGGGATGTTTTGTTCGGACTCTACTGATACACCTATATGGTAACGAATCATGATCGCCATTCGTATACAGTGAATATAAAAAGCAACTTATATCCATAGAATCATAGTTCAAGCAAGCTCATTTCTCGCACTCATAAAATGGTCTTGCTTAAAAGTCTCGCCCTTTTCTCAGGGCTGGCCTCTGTTCTTGCCAAAGAAACAGAAGACAAGTATCCAGACTACAGTCTTCTTAAAGAATGTCCCGGATACAAAGCGTCCAATGTCCAAACCACAGACAGTGGTCTGACTGCTGAGCTAACGCTCAACGGGGAAGAGTGTAACGCTTATGGAGATGACCTGGGTGATCTTGTCCTTGAGGTTACCTACGAGACAGGTAAGTCACAGTCTCCAGTCAATCACCGATACTAATCGACGCAGATGAACGAATCCATGTCAAGATCCAAGACAAGGAGAATCAAGTCTATCAGGTCCCCACTTCTGTCTTCCCTCGTCCAAACGACACCAGCGCAGCCGAGTCGAATCTTCTCCAATTTGACTATATTGAGGAGCCATTCTCTTTCAGCATCACTCGCAAAGAAAATGGGGAGGTCCTTTTTGATACATCTGCAGCCTCTTTGATTTTCGAGTCTCAATATGTCCGTCTCCGAACCAAGCTGCCTGAAGATCCCTACCTCTATGGCCTTGGCGAGCATTCAGACCCCTTCCGTCTTAACACCACCAAGTACCTCCGTACTATCTGGAATCAAGATTCGTTTGGAGTTCCCTATGGAGCGAACCTATACGGAGCGCAGCCGTTCTATCTTGAACATCGAGAAACAGGCTCTCATGGTGTGTTTCTGCTCAACAGCAACGGAATGGATGTTATCATCAACAACTCTACCAACGGTCAATATCTCGAATACAACACCATAGGAGGTATCCTCGACTTTTACTTCCTGGCCGGATCTTCACCGACCGCAGTTACACAGCAATATGCTCAAATCGCCGGACTGCCTGCTTTGTCACCCTACTGGGGTTTGGGCTTCCACCAATGTAGATACGGCTACAGGGACGCTTTCGAAGTGGCAGAGGTTGTGTACAATTATAGTCAGGCCGGCATTCCACTTGAGACCATATGTGGACTGACATTGACTACATGGACCGGCGTCTGATCTTCACACTTGACCCTGAGCGATACCCAGTTGAGAAAGTCCGTGCTTTGGTTTCTCACTTGCATGAGAATGACCAGCATTACATCGTCATGGTTGACCCAGCTGCTGGATACCAACAAGATTATGAAACCTATCAGCGAGGATTGGAAGACAAGATCTGGCTTCTCCGCGAGAACGGATCTGAGTGGTTGGGTGTTGTCTGGCCTGGTGTGACTGTCTTCCCAGACTGGTTCGCCAAGAACATCACTTCTTTCTGGAACAAAGAGTTTGAGATCTTCTTCAATCCAGACGAAGGTGTCGATATTGATGGTCTTTGGATTGATATGAACGAACCCAGTTCATTCGCCTGTAACTTCCCTTGTGACGATCCTTTCAATCAGGCTGAGGAGGTAGGCTTCCCCCCTGAGCCACCACCTGTTCGAGAAAATCCTCGATCACTCCCTGGTTTTCCATGTGAGTTCCAGCCTGAAGATGAGGGAGGCTGCGACACCAAGGTTGAAAAGCGACGTGTTAAGGTAATGTTGCCAAGAGAAGTGTTCCACGAAGATCTTGTTGTTCGGCAGGCTGGGGCTGGTGATCAGTCCGGTCTGCCTGGACGTGATCTCCTGTATCCCAAGTACGCTATCCACAACAAGGCGGCTTTCAGAGATGACTGGAACGCTGAAGAGGGCGGAATCTCGAACAGAACCGTGAGGACAGATGTTATCCATCAGAACGGCTTGACAATGTACGACACTCACAACCTATACGGCGCCATGATGTCCACGGCATCCTACGACGCCATGCTCAACAGACGTCCCGACAAGCGTCCCCTCATAATTACGCGCTCTACCTTTTCTGGCACAGGCAAGAAGGTCGGCCACTGGCTTGGAGACAATCTATCGGAATGGAATCAATACCGCGACCAGATCCGAACCATGCTTGCGTTCTCTTCCATCTTCCAGTTCCCCATGGTTGGGTCTGACGTGTGCGGTTTTGGTGGAAACACGACTGAGCAACTGTGCGCTCGATGGGCTAGTCTCGGTGCTTTCAACACTTTCTACAGAAACCACAACTCGATGGATTCCATCTCACAGGAGTTTTATCTCTGGGACACTGTTGCTGAGAGTGCTCGAAAAGCGATTGCAATTCGATACCGTCTGCTGGACTACATCTACACAGCGATGGCAAGAGCTTCTGCAGATGGTACACCGGTTCAGCATCCGATGTTTTATCTGTACCCCGAGGACAAGGCCACGTGGGATCTTGAGCTGCAGTTCTTCTATGGGCCTGGCATTCTTGTCGCGCCGGTGACCGAGGAAAACTCCACCAGCGTGGACGTGTATCTTCCCAATGATTTATTCTACGATTGGTACACGCACGAGCAAATTCAGGGCGCTGGCGGAGAGTATACTTTCGAGGATGTCGACACAACGCATATTCCTCTGCTGATCCGAGCTGGTGTCATTCTTCCCCTTCGCGAATCCTCCGCCAACACCACGACTGCCCTTCGCAAGCTGAACTTTGAACTCGTCATTCCACTCGATGAGAATAGCGAAGCAAAGGGAGAACTCTATCTCGACGATGGCGAGTCCATTGAACCCGAAAAGAATGGAGGTGTCACATGGATCCAATTCGCATACAGTAATGGAGAACTCAAGGTTGACGGCAAATTCGACCACGAGGTTCCTGTCACCATCTCCAAAATCACTGTTCTGGGTGGCAAGGGATGCAAGGTCAAGAGGGAAGAGACTGGAAAATATAGCAAGACTGAGGAGGTCAACTTATCGCTGAACAAGGCTACTTCAGTGCAGCTGTAAAGTTGATGTATCAGAAGTCGACCTTGAAGCTAGCATCGCTTATTATCGTACGATTATAAATATGAAGACACATCTACATCCCTGTGGTATATAGCTAGTGTTTTATAAGCATGTCCATAATTCTCGGGTCTTCCTAAAACGGACCGTGCTTAAACACAAGGGTTGTGACAAAAGCCCGAGCGGCATAATTGATCTGTCCCGACGGCTAATGCCAGTGGAGTGGCCATGGTGTTCGGGACTAATGGACGGGAACTTGGACCACATAAGTGGCATCCGATATCACCTGGAACGCGGCGGCCAAACCGTCTTTGGTCAAACTGCCACAAATTCTCCGACAATAGAAAACATATTATCATTAGATGCAAAATACTATTTCTCATTAATATCCTTTTGGCCATACCCCTAGCATATCCAACTCGTCCAGACCCTCAATTAGCACGCGACTGGTCAAATTGCCACTCTACTATGAGCTCCTCGCTTCCAGTATTGTATCCTGTCACTACTGGCGTGCCTTGCGCCGAATCGTCCAATTTGATACCCCTTGAGGCTCTAGACTGGTATCCCAGACTTCGGCTGGAGGGATGAAGGTAGATATCGTCTGTTCCTTTTCCTCTACTTGTGCCAAACATACGGGGTAGCCAGATTCGAAGGAATGGTTTGATGGTGGCGACTGAGCCGCCAATGATGCTGAGGTTGAGTTCCAGCACGCACCATGTGAGGGCGATTACAGTGTTATCTGGTGATGTTAGCGTTGTAAGCTTGTTGAGTGGTAGACGTACGTGTGAGATCAGAATCGTTTAAAAGGACGTTGAGAGATTGTAGACGAATGATACTGACGACGCAGACACTAGACAAGTTAGTGAGGATCTTAAGGGTGAAATCGTAAAGGTGACAGTACAAAGCGCCCATTGTGAGTAGAATACCAACGCCAATCTTTTGCTTCTTTGGCAGCTGCAACGTCTTCAACCACGGAACAGGGATCAACACAGTGATGATATCCGCAAAGATACCGAGACCAGCTTGAGCAAAGTAAAAGACCGGCCTATTGATGCACTTGGCTGTCTCGAGGTATTCCAATCTCCACGATCCCTGGATAGGATTGCAAGCAACGATGTTGACGACGACCGATGCTGTCGAGTAGCCCATGATAAAGGCAAAAGCGAGCCAGACGAGGATCTTGGCGGTTGCGATGGGGAAGATTCGGAGATAGAACAGAAGAATACTAGCTTTGGCGAGACTGGTGGCAGCGCAGAAGAAGATGGCGGCGAGCATGTTGTTCAGACTGAAGTTGGGGTACAAATCGGGAGAAAGGGGGACATTCCAGAGATGTTTGCCCATTCCATAGTTGAGCACTGTTACGGAGAGTTGTCAATGCTGAACATGGAGGAGTTTGTTATTTCGGCTGTCGAGAACTTACTGTTAAGCGTGAATCCTACCAAAATAATATCGCAGATCTAGACATGTTAGTTGGTGGTGGACCAAGTCAAGCGATATCTTACCCAAGCAAAAGTCATAAGATCTGGCATCAGTCAGTAAAAGCTCTCTATGAGGAAAATGTCACTTACAATCATCAAACGAAAACTTGTTAACGAGTGCTATCCGAGTATACACACGAATAACCATCGATATGGTCGCCAGAGGTAGGAAAATAGCCGTCACAATGACCAACGGCGCAGCCTGGTGAGGCTGATTCAGATCTCGCGTGTAGCCCTCTGGCGGCTCCATAAGAAATGTAAGCCCATCGCCAGACATGTTACGATCGGCACGTCAGGTAGCAGTGAACGAGCAAACGAGGTTGATCAGGATCAGCACCGGGTTAAAGAACGTGAGGACCAACACTTGGGTCCTTTGAATGAAACATAAAACGAAAAACGAAAAGCACAAGAGAAGGAAGGACAAGAAAAGACCAAGGTGGGTGACCTGTATTCTTGAAAGGACTCTGGATTTATTATCTCTTTTCCCACCTACTTCTCCTTCCGTACCTACACACACTCACATGCACTAACTGTGGCAAACCCTTCACCATCCGAAACTCGGTTACTCAAGGAGGACTCAAGGAGGGGGGGAGGTCCTCTGAACCCTGGTATACCAGAGAAAAAACTGCATAGACAGTCACATCCTACAGATATAGTCAGGGGGGGAGTTACCGGCAGTTTATACATTGCACAGCTATTACCCAGAAACCTCTCTAAACGGCCGAGTTGTTAGGACTTCTTCACCATCGGCAATGCATCATTGTGGCAGTTGAGACAAAGAGGGGGTGACAATGGAGCTGTGCCGCCACTGATGGAATCTCCCGAGGCATCTTACATCCTAGTTCTGTTCTCTCACCATATTTCTGGGTCACGGTACCGGTTGTTCGGACATGCTCCTGGTATGAAGGAGCATATTGCATACAGGTTATTCCACTGCCAAGCATATGTCGGGGCTCGCCGCTGACAGCATGGAAGAGATGTGATTAATAGGACCCATACACCAAACTGACGACGGGACCCTCCTCCCGTTGTCAACGTCTCAATTCCGTGGCTAAACGTCAAATCCCGGCTGATCATTGATTTTCAAGACTCTTCTGACAAGGCATTGCCACTTTGTCGTTTATTCTGCAACCTCCCCTGCATAAACCCAAGGACCACCTGCCAGGGGCACACTTCTACAGAATGCAACATCAACTGTGGTCAAGCAGGGGCATCTCCTTCATCCAGAGTCTTGATCCGATCATCATCTCCGCGTAGGACCCCTGCAACCCCCGTCAATCCCACCGCAGTGGGACAAAGCGCCTTCTTGGCCTTAACCTTTCTACCGACTGAGCCGCAGCTCTGCCACAGGGGTTTTTATCGGAGGGGCATTTACCGACAAGATCTAGTTCTGCAGGTGCGTAATCTGGCTAAAGACGTGACCCGTCTCTACCTTTCTGGATTCATATTCATCATGCATCTTCAGAGATTTTAATCATTCAACAACCATGATTCAATGCTAATTCCTGCACCTACTCATTCGAGCTTGTCGACCGAGCCAGTCTAGTCCCGAAAACACCGTACGATTTCGGGGGTTATAGACAGCATAGAGTGCGACATTGCCGGTTGACTGATCCACGATGGATGTTACGTGAAACAGGCAAGCAGTTCGTGCGTCGGGAAGCAAATCATTCATAAACATCTCGACATTTCTTACAATTTCTGGAAATCAAGCTTGTCCTCTCTCCTCAAGCCGAGCCATTTATCCTTCTGCCTGGTTCCTGTTTCGTCCATACAAACACCATGATCGGAAGCAACGCCCTCACGAGCCTGCTGTCTTTGACGGCGCTGCTCGCCGATTTCAGCGATGCCGCGACTGTCAAAAATAGTGGCTGCACGGCTCTCAAGAAGGCCTTCCCCTCCCAGACTTTCTGGCCAGGCAATTCGGTCTATGAGTATGAGTCGCAGGACTTTTGGTCCAACTTCCAGATCCTCGGCCCCGCTTGTGTCTTCCGTCCCTCGACGGCCGCGCAGGTCTCCAAGGCTACTCTCCTCCTGAGCAGCACCAGCACGGCATTTGCAGTTCGCGGTGGCGGTCACATGGCAATCAAGGGTGCCAACTCTATCGATGGTGGCCCTCTTCTTGTCATGTCCAACTTGACCAGCATCGATTTGGCTGAAGATAAGAAGTCCGTCTGGGTAGGCGCGGGATTTGATTGGGGATCCGTTTACCAGCATCTAGATCAGTACGACCTCGCCGTAGCCGGCGGTCGTCTCTCTCCCGTTGGTGTGCCTGGCCTGCTTCTTGCTGGAGGCATCAACTTCCATGGTAACCAGCGCGGCTGGTCTGCTGATAACGTTCTCGAGTACGAAATCGTTATGCCTAGCGGTTCCGTCGCCAGAGTCACTGCCAAGTCACACCCCGACCTGTTCTGGGCCCTGAAGGGAGGAGCCAACAACTTCGGAATCGTCACTCGCTTCCGTCTTGCCACATTCCACTCCGCAGAAGTGTATGCTGGCGTCTACAGTGTCACCGACATTGATGGATTCGTCAAGGTAGGAATATCCTGATATAGGTGGAATTTCATTAACACATTATAGGCCGTTGCCAACTTCTCCGCCTTCAATACCGACCCCCTGGCACACATCGTTCCTCAGGTCATTGCAGTGGATGAGCAGACTACCATTGGAGGTGCCATTCTCTTCTATGACAGCGATGCCAACCCAGAGCCCGAATGTTTCCGACCCTTCTTTGACCTTCCTGCCATCTCCAACACTTTCAGCAAGAAGAGATTGGCCGCATTTAGTGACGAGGTCGGTCAGCTCGTGACAGACAATATCAACAACCAGTTCATCGCCGGTACCACCACTGGAAAGTCATACGAGGAGTTGCTCGAGGGTATCCAGATCGTCAACGACGGTTTCCTCAACGCCCTCCCCGGACTTTACGAGATCCTTCCCGCCGAGAACCGCATTCTTCTGTCTGTCGACTGGCAGCCTCTCGGTGAGCTCTGGGCCAAGGGATCCAAGAAGTACAACCCCGGTGGTAACCCTATGGGCTTTGACCCCGCCACCAAGGGCACCTACATTGCCTGGGCTGAGGTTGTGGAATGGAGCGGCGACCAGTACAACGACGCCGTATTCGCATGGATTAAGAACACGACATGGTCTATCGCCAACGCTACCCAGGAGGCTGGTCTTTATGATGCTTTCAACTACATGGGTGATGCTGCCGGTTTCCAGGATGTCTACGATGGCTACGGCAAGGAGAACCGACAGAAGCTGTTGAGCATTTCCCGAAAGTACGATCCCAAGCGTATCTTCCAGAAGCTCTGGCCCGGTGGCTTCAAGATTGGACAGTAAGATTGAACAGGCTCGAAATGCAGTTCTGTCATTTGATTCCTGTCCGTCATAACTATGAGTTACGACAATCATGTATATATTGTAAACTTGTCCATTAACAGATGTCTATAAGATGCAAATACAGTATTATCTCTGACGTACGAATTGTCTTGTACTGTCTACCAACAAGTCTGTTGGGCTTCGACCAAGATTCTAATAGATTGCATTAATGTTCTCGCCGTTATCAATTGTCTTCATTTCTTCAATAATCAACACATCAGCCCGTTTTCCAGCCTTGTACAATGCTGCTACATCAAGGATTCATATTCAATTAACATCACTGGGCAGACTATAAACTCTTTTCCCATTCAATCAGGAGAAACGTTTTTTTCTTAGGGTTAGGATTTAGACGGTTAGCTAGTCTTGTCATGCTTAGCATTAGTTACCTAAAGTATTATGTCGGCGGAGGCACTGAAGCGATTATCATTTCTTCTGAACCATAGATGATAACCCAAGAGACTGGCAAGAATATTTCATTAGTGTTAGAAATCGGGTCACTAGAATGACGTTGAGGAAATGACGTAGACGACTCAACCACCGTTCAGCTCGTTCAAGACAGTGGAATTCATTTGTTTTCTATTCACGACAAATCCCGAAAATGGAGGAATCCTGGGAGTCCGATCTCCTGACGAGCCGTCATATTCACAACCGAAACAATGCATCTACCCGAAAGTCTGGCTCCAGAGGTGGCAGCGAATTCAACGTGAGAAAGACGTTTGGCTCTTATGAGTTGAAGTGCCCTGCGGCTGATGGATTGATGGAGGGGCTCGATTCGGAGGTGCAGGGTAGGGGAAAGAAGAAGAAGAAACTATCTGGACCACGACTGGAGATTTATCGCTTGACAGATGACGAGAGTGGGCTTCTTGGTGAGCTATGGCTACCAGGGGTCATGCAGGTCGCTGTTGTTATGAGTGGGAGTCGCAAGAACCTTCAGGGGGTAGTTGATACGTTGAGCTCGAAAGATGAGGGGCAAGGGACATCCACAGTCCTCGGAGCGGACGGAGATGATGCCTCAAACACAGACAATACCAACGACGAACAGGATGACGAGGAACAAGAAGCCGAGGAACATGAAGACAACGGAGGGCCATCAGACGAAGCACAAGAAAATGCATCAAAAGCCGATTCTCGCCAGCGACGTCGTTATGGAAATTTCGAAAAGAATAGCTTTAGACAACCCAAATTCTGGCTCTGGTGGCAGGGGGCCGTCTCTCGGCAAAATGGAAACGCTCCACAGCCACCCCCTGACGGCACCAAAGAATCGGGAATGGGATACATCGTTTTCTCCGGGAACAAATGCCGCGACTTCAAAGGGACCTTGACTTGCGGCTCGCTCGGATGGAAGGATGTGTCGTTGAATGGCTGGAAGAGGGTTGAGATGAGCGAGAGGGACGTGTCTCTCTAGTGACACTATTGAATGATCTTTTTTATAAGATACTACAATGCTAAAAAAACACTCGCGATATAATGGTATCGAGTACGCTAACTGGCCTAATCCAGACACCCTAATAAATACTTTTCTTTAAACCTGCATCGTCGACCTGGTAAAGTCCTTTTGCACACGAATGCCCTGCAACAGAATTGCCTCTCCATCATCCCTCTCACCATCCATCCCTTTATAACTCGTCACCGTAGAAACACATCCCTTCGTATCCGGCCTGAGCTTTGCGTCCACAGGACTCGCCCCATCACCTTCCAGACCATCCGAATCAGCTCTGTCGGACAACCGGTAGAATGCGTTACTCCTCCTCGGGTTGATGTGTGATTCAGAGACCTGACTGCCCTTTCCATCACGTGAACGATGGCTCTTTCCCGCCCCGGTCTCGCCCCGGGTGAATATCGAAGCGGTTGCGCTGTACGCACTGCCGAATAATCGACTCAAGCCGGTATACTTTCCGACCACTCGAGCCACGGGGAGCATCGTTGGTAAACAGGCAGAGACGATACCTGCACTCATTTCAATGCTTGTCCATCCGACAGTTGGCGCAAGAGTATATGCTGGATCGGAATTCGAGTAGGTGAAGAGGACGCTGGTTCGATAGGCGGAGGCGAAAACAACACTGCACCAGGTTAATAATTGATGCTGACGGAAACGTCAGGTGTACATACAAAGAACCGAGACCAAAAGCTGCCGTGAGACCGAGCTTCTCGCTTGTCGAAAGACGCAGCTTCCAGAGTGGTGATAGCGGCAAAAGGAGAATGATAACGTCGGTGAGAATGGTCGAAATCGCATTCGCAATCCACGTGGCGACCTGATTAATGCATTTGCCAGGGAGCTGAGGATACCACAGCTTTTCCACAGGGACGCAGATGAAAACGAAGAGAAAGGTGATGCAAACAACCCACGACATGACAAACACCCCCACGACCCAGGCAGTCTTCTTGAAGTAGGGGACGTGAAAGATGCGATAATACATGAGCAGAATACTCAATTTGGTCCATCCGAGGTTGAAAGCGTAGAGAATCTCGGCTACAACAAGCCATTTCGCCATCATAACGATATCCTCGGGGTCGAGTAGGTCTGAGTGTAATCCCATACCACAACTATACATCGCGAAGATGAAACCCACAACCACCAAATTCCAGCCCTATTTTCGTTAGATGCAAGCTTGTAACTGTAAAAAAAAAAAAAGTACTCACCATTGAAAAAAGAATCAACCAGTCGTCCCACCATAATTTCTGAGCTTTGATATGCCGACTCAGTATTCGCAGCCCGACCGACACCAAAGCCAGAACAGTCACAGAAATGGTAACCTCAAGGATCCATGGCTGCAGATTGTGCGCATCATAACCAGGCAATCCGGGAAGCTGGGACTCAGACATCTTGACCAGCCTCTAAAAAGTGTCAAAATTGATGTCGGATGAACAAACCGTCAATGCATACCATAACAATGGGTAAAGCAAAACACGTGGAGAAGTGCTTCAGTTAAAGAAGGCTAGAGAGAAACAAGATGGGGGCATGTCGGGCATTTTCAAGGTTCTTCTTTTCGGAACGAGCAAACCCTGATTTTGAAAAGGACCTGGAAAAGTAACAAGTCAAGCAAGGTTGCCCTTGTGGATATCCCAAGCCCAGGCCGTTCACGCTAGAACTGGTTCCGCAGTCATCATCTCCTGATGCTACTGGCCGGAAACGAACAAGTCCAGTCTAACAGTCGGGCTAGTGGGAGATCGTCCTCAAACTCGAGTCAAGAACAATTGGTGGCGTCCGGTTGCAAGCCCCGTATTATCACCGTCGTTTTATCTGCAGGTCACTGACAAGGTAGAAAGTGGTTAAGAATATGAGCTGTAATGCCCGACATGATGCTATTGAATAGTTTGCATATGGTGAGGCGAGACACTAAACGTAGCGCGTCAACGTGTGCTGGTGGGATGCCGGGATGCTAGGATGCCAGGATGCCACCACGAACTATTGTCCTGCATGCCAACTGCAAGCAAACGTGACCAACTATGCAAAACATCTGACAGAAAATCACATCAACCAACAAAGTTTCAAACAAAATCGATCCGAGTCAAAGGAACCGACAAACTCAATTGATCCTGCTCAGCTCATCCTTCGGGTAATCAAATCCATGGGCATGGCATGGCATAGCATGGCATGATACCACCTCAGCAGCCGCACTCAGCCCAGATACCCACAGACCAAACCCAATGTCCCACAAGAAATGATCCGCTCTGCTAAAACAAGGGCCGCATGTTAGCTTGGCATTATCCCCGACGGAATTTACTGACTCCCCTATTTCCAACGACTCAACATCCAGCCTTGATTGGACTATCCCTGGGACAGCTGGAGATACTAACGACTATCTGGGTTACTATCAATCGTCAACGTCGTATGAGGGCTGAGACTAGTCCGTTGAAAAGCTCCTCTTCTGGAATGGTTCATCCACGGGACGGCGTCCGGCTTTGACCCGTCTGGTCAACCTCGAGAAGCCTGAGACGGCCCCCTTCGATCATTACCCAAATGAAAGACCAGAGCCGAAATCAATTGACAATACAATGGAAATGGAGTCCATTCTGAGTTCCGGTTAAACTTGGGTAAAGTTTCGTAGCTCTGTTTCTATTCCTTCTCCCGCTTCCTTTTCCTCCCTCTCTCTTTCACTATTCTGCGGGGAAACTTTTGCCGACTCTTTGTTTATTTTCTGTGCTTACAGTGTCATTTTTTGTCTTGTCTGATCTTCCCCTGCAGATCCCTTGCTTTTCGAGAAAAAATGGCTGCCCAGACTACTATTAAGGTTCCCCATCTGCAGACCTCGGTCGGCTACAGGGTCTCCGGCAATGGAATTGATGCAGCCAAGCCCACGTTGGTTCTCATCAACTCTATGTGCACAACGTCAGCCCTCTTTGATCCTCAGTTTGAGAGCGAGACTTTGACCAATGCGGTCAACCTTCTTGCTATTGAGCCTCTTGGTCATGGTGCGACCAGCACACCAGTTGAGCACTTTACCTACTGGGATACCGCCCTGGTTGCTCTCCAGGTAATGGATGCTCTAGATGTGAAGAAGGCGTTTGCTCTAGGTACTAGTCAGGGAGGCTGGATGGTTGCTCGAATGGCTCTCCTCGCTCCTGATAGGGTACGTACTAATCCTAGTCTATCTTTGAACACTCATTTATGATAACATGGTAGATTCTTGGACTGTTGCCATTGGGCTCCTCTATGGATTATGAATCCGCCATCTCTCGAGAGAAGGGCTGCTGGGACCCCAAGACCCAATTGGCTCCTTTCTACGAAGGCTGGAGCGTATCCGAGCCTACCCCTGATTTCGTCGTCGAACAGGTCTGGCGTGGGCTTGTCGCTTCCGTCGGATTCGGCAGCGCTGTGACCGAAACAATTGTCGCTTTCTGGGACAAGACTCTTCAAGATGTCTACAAGGGCGACGAGGGTCGACGAAAGGTCAGAATGGCCCTCGGATGCTTGTTGGACCGTGACGGACTCTTAAGACGCGTTCGTGACATCAAGTGTCCTGTATACTGGCTTCAGGTAAGTAGTCTAAGATTTTTGGTGTGCCTGACTAACATTCCCAGGGAACCGAGGACCCCGTCTTTGGAAAGATTGTGCCCGAGGAGCACATCAAGGAGTTTACTTCGTCCCCTGAGGCGACCCTCACCTTTGTTGAGGGGGGAGGTCACTACTTGAGTGCTACAAACCCCAAGGAGACGGAGGAGGCTATCCTGAAGATGGTTAAGAAGTATGCGTAGAAGCGCATGATACGTATCAAGAAGAACAACAAGAAACGGTTCATAGAGATAGACGGCTGATGGCTAGTATACACGATTTATGAGACGAGATTTAAGTAACTTGAATTAACACAACAAATCTGCCTGCAATGATATTGTTCATCCGCCGTAATTTAAAATCAACATCAGCTAAATATTTTGGACTGGCCAGAGCTATGTGAAAGTGCTTCACTAAATATAATCCAAGGTCCATGGACCTGGATGAACATTGCCCATCAGCCCATGTACCTCTTTGATTTGATTTGATTTAAAAAATCGGATTCTGTCATCGTAGTTGCAAGTTTGCTCATAGATTGATAGCTGAATTCAAACAAAAGGATGTGGCACGTGTGATGATCGCGGAGCCAATCTCACCACTTGACGAGAATATCAACTGGTCATGTCACAATTGAAAATGCCCAACCAGTCCATCGACCACAACCAGCTAACAATGGTTTAGGCTTACATCAAGGATTTACACTGGCCATTTTATTATTTCTTCTGATTGTTGATTGTGGAGTAATATTCTCATTGTCCAATATCAAGTTATCCCCAAAGACACTTAAACATATTCGCAAGAGTTGCCGCCACCAGCACTTGCTCCAATGAGAGGGTTGCAGAGGCATCGAATACGCTTTCCCTCAACAGTTCCATCCAGATCGAGACAAGGAGGATAGTCACTGTTGACCTTTCCGAGAAATTCGCCCTCGCATCGACCTCCGTTGCTCGTCTTTCCAGCAAACATGTACCAGCCGGTTCCAGCTTGGTAAACCGAGTGACTAGAGTCATCCATGGTTACCATATGGAGATCAAACGAATGGTGACCGTAATTTAGATCCCCGGAGCTGAGTATCGTTAGTATGTGTTCATGGTGTTGAGGGTGAACTTGGGTACCAGTCATGGCTCTGATATTCGTTGGCCTTTGGGAAAGCAGCAGAGACAAAGCCGGCGCTAGCGGCAAGAGCCATAAAGATAGTGGTAAACTGCATTTTGATTGCTGTAGGATGAATATACTTCGGTTGCTGTATTGGTGGTTGTTGTTGAGGTTGATTGTGATGAGGATGGAATGAAGATGGATGGAAGAATTGAATAGGAGTATCAAGCCACCTTATATACACATTTCACAGCAGTTTACGTGCCTGATTGACCATCCCTATAAATTCTTCTAACGTCACAACTCCTCGCCTGTGCCGACGGTCCGATACTATTCTCCATCATGAATACTATGATTTCTAACTTTAGGCATAATCCTTAGACGATCCTCTGATCATTCTACATATAGCATGAAACAACACATCAAAGGATTCATCTGCCGAGACGCTAACGCCCGGTATCCGGGGCCGTGCCGTCATCTCAACAGACCGATGGATTCGACCTGTGGAAACTTTTTCGCAAAACTGTCCGAGGCGACCTATGAAATGAGAGGCAGGATTAGATACGGTCTGTGATGCATTCAAATGTCGGTAAATGGTCGCTAGTACACATAGCCTCATGTTTCCAGGGGGATCATGCACTGCCTTGAGGGAATTCATGCCTTTTGCATTAAACAGACAGCCCTGCCAGTTTAAATAAGCAGACAAAGTAATCTGATCAAGATCAATTGGATTGGCCAGAGCATGAAATATGCTCTTATTACTAAGATTCATAGTTGAACGTCCAACAACTTGTGTTACTCGATCTTTGTGGTGTTGACCTCGTATGCAACACCAGCTGCTAAAGGCAAGATCAGCGCATGCATCGGATCAGCCAAGCGAAAGGAAACAGGATTGTTTCCAGATGAATAGAAGAATCTCAGCTTTATGCATCAATACCAGGTCTGTCATCCTACAGCAACCAATCCCTGTCATGGCATACACCTGTGCAGGTACACGTACATCCCGCTCCGGCTCTGAGATGATCGATGATAATATGTGTCCAAGTATTAATTTATTCAATCGATGCCCTAATTGTGATTGGTATTAGCATTCTTTAGCCATAGTCGACAGAATTCCATCCGGCCCCCAAGTACTGCAGCACCACTATTCCACCCGGTGACGCAGCATGTCATGTTCGGGATCGGAATCCTTGCTCATGGACGTAACAGCGTCTATTTATACTTGGTCTCGGCATATCCTGGCCCGCTGAGGGCCTCCGCGGGCTTTCAGTCAGTTCTATCACCAGGTTCTATCGCAAAGAGTTTAGCAAAACCATCGCCGGTATTGAAGGATGCCTCGACATCAAAGAGGAATGTTTCGTAGTTGAGATGGAGTAATCCGGGGCAGTGATAGCGACTTTGCTATTCAAAAATTAGATGAACCGATCCAGATTTCGTCAGGACCAAGTAAACATAGTATTGTTCACTATAGTTTTTGTGTTAGACTTATAGGCTGTGCCAGAGCCAGGCCAACACGTTTTTATAATAAAATTCTGGCAATGACTTCATGCCCAGATATTGGTCCTCTAATCAGCAGTCTTGAGGACATATCGACTCTGGTAGAACCATCACAAGCACCGTCAACCCTACTCAGCGAGATTCTGTAGAAGATACTTACATTATTCTCCCCTCTTTATTGTCAATCAATCGTTCGCGAACTGTTTCAGTGGGAAGGATTTCTGCCTCATACGCACTAGTAACGCTTCCTCCCGTGTTTAAAGCCACTAAAATGACGCCGTCGAGTGTAGTCGTGTTAGAGGGTATGTATGTCTCCTGGGTGAGCTGGAGGAAGGGTGTGAGCTTGGATGGTTCGTAGTTGGATTGGCCAGGAGCCGGGCTTTCATCCCGAGAAGTTTTGTTGACTGCGAGGCCATATCTTAGCTGGATGAAGCATGTTTAAGTGAGGCTCATGTTGATGATTAGTAATGAGTTGATGAGTGTTATGGTAGTGGGCTCGATTTAACTGCCTGTAGTTAATCCGGATGCAGGCGGCGAAGATTTTCACTCTCTTCAGACTTTTTAGCCATGAAGTACGAGGATCTTCAATGATAGCATGTTGTTTTACCTTTCCCATTCAAGCCAAGTGTTGAGGTTGGTAATATTCGCTGACGCCTGGGGAATTCACGAGTACAGGGATCTCAGTCTCAATATCAGAGTCTGGACACGACATCGCAATCTTGAATTGAATCTTGACAAAGGCTCAGATACTTGTCGGCCATCAATATACCATGAATCAGTTTACAACGCCACTACTGCTGACTATCGAGGGGGTTCTTATACTAGGCTTGGACAAGACATTTTCCCTTCGGTTTTGTTTCTTTGGGAAGTGAATATGGCGCATGAGATCATGCAACGGCGTCCATCAAACCACAGCCCGGTAAACGGGGTCAAGACATAGACCAAAGATCTCTTTACTTCGATGGATAGCAAATGTCCTCACAGGATTTCTTGCCAGGCTTCGCAATAACAAACGGCTTTTGAAAGTAACGACCACTGTCTACTGAAGTGCAAGCATTAGTGGGAATTATCAAGCTTTCGATGGTAATTTGAGTGTTGCAGTGCAAGAATTGTCGTTTGCATCAACTCCACCAATGCTGTCGTCAACCACCCTCAAAGTCATGTACTACCTTCTCTCTGCTACCCTTTAACAGAAGGCTGATTTCTGTTCTGTTATAGTTCTATAGACTACGCCCACCCGCACGAAGCGTACATTTACTCCCATCGTCTTTTATCTCTAAACCATTGCATAAAAGTCATTATAGGAAGAGTATCATCGGAAACAGGTGCCTCTGTGTTCACATATATTCATTGCGCAACTTACAGAAAGCCCAGGGTAATGAAGTTCTCATCCTTTACTTTATCTACCTTCTAGAGGCACTTTTAGATGTTGTTTATAAGAGAAAAAAAAAAAGTAGAAGGAGAAGGAGAAAGAGGAGGAAGAAGAATAAACATAAAAACACAAAGAGCAGATGACTGGCAAAAATTGAGCAGAACGACCCTCATGAGAGGAGTCGTGTGCGAGTCAACATCCATCCCTCAGGGCTAGGTAGCGGCTAGCACCAACCACTGGACACTCTTGTGCCCACCCCGTTGAGAAACGGGGACCTTTATCAGGCGGGTCAGGACAGGGGTTCGAATCCCTGTCCTTGATGTGGGTAATGACCCGCATGGCAGCCATGTCCCAGTTACGCTACTAAGAACATGACCCCCGCTCGAAAGGAGCTCGACTATTCCAATGTAAGTTAGTAGCAGGTCACTTTCTCCCTTCAAGTCTCCATCGCGTGTTGCGACTTGAATCTGGATGTGCCTACCCTTGCCAGTTCTGGCTACCTTGGGCGAATAAGATGAAGCTACCGCAACAAACGCACTGTTTTGCCTTTCCTGTTCTGGGCGTAAGGTCGGTGTCAGACTCACCAGCCATGGCGAGATATGTTCTCTAACTCGGAAAGCCCATATTGTTGCATTGGCCAATAAACAACAACAATTTATTCTATTCACTGACATTCACAACCAGAATTGGTACCATTCCTTCAGTCTTTGTGCACCTCCCACCGCCCCGTGTTGATCAGCGATATCCTATCAAAGCCCAACATTGTCGAAGCCCACGTCGAAGACCATGACTCCGAGTCAGATACTGAGGGAGATGGCCAGGGTCGCGATCCAAGAGCCAAAAGCTTTGATCAGGAATGCAATATATCTATGGCTACATTCAACTCACAACGTACAGCCACGCTCCCAATAGGCACGCTGAGTAATCAACCATGGCCTCTCTCAACTCTTTTTGATGTCTGGAATGTGCTCCAGCAGGCAAACACCACTACTCGGTGTAGAAACGCTCGTGGCTCCAGGCATCCGTGCCATCCAGTTTGGAAGCACACCTGCCCGTCATTTTCAATACAGCTTCCAGACCCTCAAAGCGCTTTGACGGTACTATGCCATATGAGACCCTACTTTAGTGACGAAAATGCCATCGAAGGGAACGCTCTATCTTCGTGCCTGGAGAATGGGTCAATCAGAAGTTGGAGAGGACAATATTTGCAGATTTTGCAAGATGAACTCAGTTGAAATGACACCATTTATCACCCTGTTTCAGTTAGACACACTGATGGACAAGCCAGGATCATGACCATCAACAACACAGCGATATTCTAGAAAGTAATCCTGGTTGTTGAAAACGAACCACAAGCTGCCTTCACGTGTGTCCGGATGCGAAGAGAGAGCAGATAACAGACAGTCACAGGATGACTGTCAAGGCAAGCGTAAACAGGTAGATTCATCTTGCAGACAAAAGCCAAACATCCTTGTCGATCGTGCGGAGGCATCATGGAGCAATTTCAGAACAAGCTATTTCAATACGTCGGATTATTTCTTTGATTTGGCCTCTTTATCCCACTCTTTCTGCCTCTTCAGAAAGTCCTCTTTGCGTCGCTGATACCCCTCATGAGCTTTACATCTCTCCCAATACTCCTTGAATATCAAACTCGCCTTCTCCTTCTCCTCTTTATCCGGATGCTCCTCGCTCTTTGGAAGCTCCTCTCTTGTCCCCTTTTTGTATTTCCTTCCACCCGCATGATTCGCGTACCGTTTTGATCTCGTCATGCCCATCTGAATAAATTTGCGCGTCATGTCCATACCTACGAAATCATCTTCCTCGTCGAATTGTTCAAACTTGGCCCACAGGTCCTTGGCGCTTTTTCGAGCCACGGGAACGGTTCGGAAGCGCCAGAGTGGAAGAATGTCCGATTTGTATGGTTCGTAAGTGAGGACGCCTTGTTCACCTCGGCCGATGCGATATGTCATGCGATGAGCTTCGGAGACAGAGTCGATCAATCGTGATTTTGAATCGGAGGCCATTGTGTATCTGAAAACTGAGTGCTGTTAACTTCTGAGTCAGAACTTGATTCATCGACTCACAGGATGGGTGCAAATATCTCATTGGATTGCTCGGTAGAGGTTATGCTTGGTCATGACGTGGAAGAACTCTGTAGGATCGGTATTGAGTAGATGTGCATCATTTGAAACAAACAATTACAGCAATTGAATTTGGGCGGAATGATGGTTACGTCATGTATTTACTGCTACTCACGTGTGCCTGTCAATGATGTTTGATTCACGTCTGCTAACGTTAGCGCGTCAAACGTAGACTCACTTCCACTGAGATGCAAGTGTGTTTACATAATAATGTATGAGTGAGGCAAACGAACGAGATCTGATAAGAAGTGAGACTGTGATAAGCGAAAGACTAAGCATAATGAACAATTCCAAGTTCAACTCGGTTGTCTTTGACAAACACCTATATTCTGCCCCGCGTCTTGCTGTGCGAAGAGCGATTGTATCACTTCATCATCAGAGAATAATGTATCAATAAATATTCCCAAAAGTCTTTCAATTGCAGCATCGGGTTCTGAAGAAAATTGTTGTGGAATCATGTGGGGAGAAGGAAACAATATTCATGAGATGTAGATAAAAAAATCAAGTTCAGTCTGTAAGTTGAAGGGAGGTCAATACTGTCGGCCTGTTGTTGCGATGGCAAAATACCTGCGTGTCTAAGAGTGATGTTCGTGCACTGTCGGAAGGTTGGTTAAATAAGTGTGGCAAAGGAGGGGACTGGAAGATGAAGCCGATGTTGGGCCAGGCCTACATTCCCTTGAACACCTGATAGGAGTCCGGTCAGACACTTGCATTGAGCGAGTATGTATCCAATGAGTTGGCTTGATCATCTTGTGAATCTCTGACCCAGTCGGGTTGAATTGTCCGGATTTCTTACTAGGATTCAGATATCGACGAGGGCGAATATAGTAGACGGGTGCATCGGACATCTCTACAAACTATAAATGAGACAACAAGTGGACATCCTGACTGTCAATTGTCACATCTACATGACCTATATGAAATGTATCTTTCGATATATCATCTTATTCCTATGCAAATGAGAAACTCCTCCACTTCAATGCGAGTTCACCGCTGTTGTCACCCTGCCCGTGGAGATGTCCCCTGCTGCCAGCCTCAACATCCCCATCATATGTATTCCGGACTAAAGCGGTCAGTAAGACAAGACACCTACTCCGGGTTCACCGTTCTTTCCACATCCTTAAAATACTGAAAAAGAGCGGTTCATCCTCACTGACGCACTGTTGGCCAATAATGGACGAGTCAAAAATGGGTAATGTAAAAGCTCGTTCTTGATCTCTCGAATAACTGCCGGTAAACGAGGTAAGTAGTCTGGGGTATGCATAATCAACAAACTATTCTGCAGCCAAGTCTTATCTGGTTGGTGGAATGGTCAATAAAGTTGCTTTCGTTAAACCGGAGCATTTGTTGCATGCATTAAAGGCTTAGACCGTTTTTTGTTATTCTTTATCAGATGATCATCACAATTCCACCAAAGAAGACAAGTTGCTCTATTCAAAAGTTCGTATTTCCCGCCGATCTTTGACAAAATCTGCAGTGACAACGTTCTCGATGTGACCAATAGATTGTCATTTGTTGTACCCCTTTTCGCAAATCATCCACCATAAGAAAGTGGAAAACACTCCAATGGCATCACTTGTCGTCTTCCCCTAAGACCCCAAGTCGTCTTTTGAACCACACTAGCTTTCTTTGATAATTAAGGACTCTTTTTGTAATATTGTAATTAGTCGTAATTTGGGACTTTTCTTCTACCGACGTTATCTTCTACCCACGAATTCTCAAGATAATCAAAACAGCACCTCGCTACATATAGATGAAACACAATACGGGTCCTCCTGGAAGTTGCCGTACAAGGAAACCCTGCCGCATACAAACAAGCATGAACTGTTCCATGTCCCAGGTCGGAGGATCTCGCTGGTTATCAGCCCGAAGTCCGTTGGTATTCCAGAACAGGTGGGAGGGGTCATTTGTCCCCATGTCCAATGTTTAGCCACATCGAGTTAGAAAACCGCGCTCTACTGTCTCATGATTTCAAGCTTCTTTTTTCTTTATCCTAGTTTGCGTCGCAGAATTTAAGATTAGTTGAAAGTGCGACACAAAGGAGAGACTAAGGTTATGCTTGATGGAATCATCCGTGATCTGCTGCCACCCTCCGAAAAGCTGAACCGACGTTGCATTGATGGCAGTGTATCATATTCTTGTCAATCAATGCATATTTAAGTCCTCTGTAATTGATGGAAACTCTGGGAATAACAGTTATACTCGTATTCCTGATCCTTCGTAAATATGTCCGATAGGAAACCTGAAATTCCCGGAGCCATGGCCTCCGCACTTCCTCCGTTACAATTACGGAAACATGTGTTGTCAGCTACATGTCAAACAGCTAGTAGCGGGCTACAAGCTGGATCTTTGTAACTATAGAGCACATTGTCTGCATTCAGGGGTCACTCACCCCTGTCACTCAACCCTGTCTACCACCCACTGCTTTATTCGGTTCAAGCTTTTCTCCTTGACGTCCTTGATTATTTCCATCTATCCATTCCACCAATCCAACCAGACAATCTGGCCCTCCCTCCAATTCGGATACACGGGGGCCTACGGAAGTTGTAACAGTTACCATGAGGTCTTGGGAACGGAGGCGGCGAGCAGGGGTTCTTCCACCAACCAAATACACAAAGCATGTCACATCAATGATATGCTTTAAGCTTGATCTGGAAAGTCGGGAGGCGTTGTCATGGTCAATGCTTGATGGGAGGCTTGATACTGACCGACAAGCAATCCATGGTTGTCAGGGAATAACACGAGATGTCTTGTGGCCTCTGCAAATTAATTCTAACTGCCATTGGAGATACAGTGGCTCTTACTTAGAATAAGGGGCTGTCTCAAGTCCCTAGAGAGGCTCCAAACTTGTATAAATATCACAGTTCCCATCTTGTCTAGACATCTTCACTCAACAACTCACCCAACTCATCAAGACAACTCTGCCAACATGCACTTCTCCGTTCTTGCCACTCTCTCTCTGGCCGCTGCTGCCTCCGCCCAGAGCCTCAACATCCCTGCCCGCAACGGCAATGTTCAGTCACTCTCTGCTCCCCGCAAGATCTCCGGCTCCGTCGACTTGAAGAACCAGGAGTTCGACCGTGGACGCAAATGCGATACTGACGCTGATACTGGCAGCGATAGTGCTGTATTCATCCTTGAGAACGGTGCTACCCTTAGCAACGTGATCATCGGTGCCAATCAGCTTGAAGGCATTCACTGCAAGGGTGCTTGCACTCTCAAGAACGTCTGGTTCCGCGATGTCTGCGAAGGTATGTTTCCAACTTTCAACAGAAGCCTTTCTTAACACATGCCTTTCTCAACACATATCTTTCTCAAAGTACAGGCTTTTACTAACTTTCTTAGATGCCATCTCTGCCCTGGGCAACGGCAACGTCCTCATCGAGGGTGGTGGTGCGCAGGAGGCCAAGGACAAGGTCGTCCAGCACAACGGTAAAGGAACAGTTACCATAAAGGACTTCACGGTTGTGAACGCCGGCAAGCTCTACCGTGGCTGTGGCGACTGCACCAACAACGGTGGCCCACGACACGTCGTCATCCAGAACGTCAAGGCCAAGGGCGTGAGCAACCTTGTTGGTATCAACAGCAACTACGGAGACACTGCCAACATCTCCGGTAGCTGCGGAAGCAGCGTCAAGAAGGTCTGCCAGGAGTTCAAGGGTGTCACCAAGGGAAATGGCAAGTCAACCGAAGTGAGCACCACTGCCAACTGCAAGGGCCAGAAGACTCTCCCCTCTTGCTAAGCTGGTTGATGCGTAGCTTGGAATCAATTCAAGCTTTTCATTCCTTGTAGATAGCCTTTTCCCGAGAGGGAGTACATATATATGTATACATTCACTGCTTTTCAATTGACTCGATTGTCGATGAAGGGGGTCACATGATCGTTGTGTGTGAAGTCACGTGCATGTCCAACCAGAACCTGCGAGTGCTTTATTCGGGCCTTCAAAGATTCCGATTGACAGGACCATGGTAGTTAAGAAAGATAAGTTACTGTGGAATGTGCTATTCCATGCCTGGCTCGTTCACATAGGATCAGTCCAGCGAGGGTCTCGGTTGTCACAACCCTGGCTTCACATCTGACGAGCACCGATTGAACGATATGCTCACTAAAGCAATTGTTCCATCATTGCTCCTTATGCCGCCAATGTTCAGCTGATCGACAGCATGCACAAGCACGCCAAGTATGCAGTTCAGTTGGCGAAGATGCCCAAGGCCTCGCCTATCGTATCAGGGCCAGGAGAACGACGTCATGATAGTTGTCGCGGGCACGGCACACCCAAAACCTGGCCCTGGCTTCACATCCGATGAGCATCGATTGAATGTCATGCTCACAAGGAGCAAATGTGGTCTCGTCATCTTTGGCGACATCTAAGTTGCCGAAGGAGTTCTGAGACCAATGGCAGAGGATGGGCAAAGGCAAGGGTAAAGGGGAGGGCCAGGCTGGTGAGCCTGTTTTAGAGGTCGATCTTGTTGGCAGAGGAAAACCCCGTGTCAAAGCAGCTGGATTGCGGAAGTACCACAAGGCGCTTCATGAAAGTGGGCGGGTGGTGACTGTGGTTGTGGAGAATGGGGGAAAGGATAGAGGAGGAGCAGGCGCCCTCTACGGAGGATAAGTGACTGTAAACTGCTTATGGTACCATCGAGATGCTGCCGCTTGAACTTCTCCTCTTTCTTTTCCCCCTAAGAGCAGCCCCGTCACTGCTGTTGTACCTGTCTTGTATTCCCGCCCGTTCATGTTGGCAGTGTTCTGCGTGTCGTTGCACTTGTAGATATTTCTTTTCGTTCCCGACGCTGTTGTTCAGGTTTTATACGGTGTCTCTCGCGAGGATCGTTGTGCTAGTTTACTAGATACTTCCTGACGCTGTCTGAGGGTTCATTTGTTTCTCCTTCTCTTTTGCCACCCTTCCTTCTCTCCGTCGGAGCAGTTCTCAAGACTCGATACGGTGCCTTTCGCGAGGATCATTATTCTTGTTCGCTTGCGAGTAAAGTCTTGTTGCAACTGTCTCCCTCATTTACCAACGCTCTCCTCCTCTACTTTCCTGATCCGACATCACAATGGATACCACCCAAGCCATCAATCTTGCCGGAGTTGTCTTGGACATCTACCGCGACTACCAACAAGCCGAAGTCGACCGTGTAGCAGCCGCCGATTCCTTCCAGATGGAACAAGTGCGCACCAAGCTTGTGGAGAGACTCAATGCAGCAACCCTCGATCTTCAATTTCAGGAGCAACTCATTGAATGTGTGATCAAGTAAGTTGGCCTGTCATAGTGCATCAGGCTGTTTGCTAACACTGAAGCTCAGCATTTCCGCCACCCCCCCTGATTGACGGAGCTATCGCCGTCAAGTATGAAGGCTCAGGGCCAGCTATGCTTTTGATCGACAAGGCCAGAAAACGACTGAACGCCAGTAAACAAGCCAACCCCAAGAAACCACTCGTTCAAATATCCAGGTCTATTTCCACAGAGAAGGGAAAGGGGAGAAGCTCGAAAAGCAATATATTAAGATATTATTCCTCTCTAGCCTGGATAGGCGGACAGATTTGGTCACTAGAGAAATATATAGCAGTTAGTCGGTTCGTTCTAAAATAGGGCATCATAAACTCCTTAGCTAAGATACGAGCCTTAGAACTAGGAAACTTAGTCTATAATAATATAAGAGTTAGGCATTGTGAGGTAGAGATTAGGGTGCCTGTCGCCGCTGGGGCCGGCGAGATGGTGAGTTGGGCCAAGACGTCTGCGAAGAACTCGGCCAGATCACTACACATCCATGTTTCATCGGACAACCATTGCATTCCTGTGGTCACCAGCACATCTCCTTTTACTTCTTGCATGCCCCCGCTTACACGCCTCTTCTTCCATTATAGATTCAGGTGCCGAGCACCTTTTATTGGGCAGGTCATGACGAACCATTCCAATCATCCAAGTTAACTGCCTCTGGTTCTAAATGACCTTTTATTGACAGTTAACATGGTTGTCGAACTGATTGGTGGATTGAATGGTTAACGAATCGATTGATTGCTGAGGCTACACAAGGGGGGTGGGGGGGGGGGAAGGCGCGGTACAGAGT